>VXBT01001724.1:512820-639892 GCA_013400235.1 Oriolus oriolus | reverse complement strand
GGGGTGGGAAGGTAGCTCCGAAGTGACTTCGCGAAACTTCCCCGCGTGTGGCTTTGCCCCGGGCCGCTGGTGGACCTGTCCGGTCCCTCCCGGTGGGCGCCGGTGAACCGGCAGCGATCGCGCCTCGGCGGCGAGCAGTGCCCGCAGGAGCTGCCCCAAGTCCCGGCAGAGGTCCCGGGATGGCCTCGGGTCCCCGAACCCCGCCGTACGGGTCGGTGATGTCGGAAGCGAGATGGTTTCTGGTCGTTTTTAAGAATAAGCAGTCTATTTATTCTAATAAAAAGGTAACTTTGCATCTTCCTCAGAGAGCTTCTCTCGTAGGTGGGTGTTGTGTCCCTTGCTCTGTCTTGAGCCTGTGAGTCAAAGACAAAAAAGCTGGGACACCATTTACTCTCAGGTATGCCCATCGGTGATATCTTTGATTTACAGGTTAGTTCCGTGGTAGCATGTGAAGTCCTGAGGCAGGACATTGGGGTTTGGTTGCTGCCGTGTTGGATAGCTGGCTGTCCTGCTAAGAACAACAATTCACCGAGTATTAAAAAGGAGGTTCTGTTTGCTGTATGGAAGAAGTCTTGTTCCCTTGCATTGGAGGTGGAGGTCTCTTGCAGAACTGGTGCCCTTCTTCTGACTAGTAAATCCCGTCCCTAATGGGAAGTTCATCACAAACGTATGACATCATGAAAATAGTTGCTGAAATGAGCGCAAGGTATTTCAGCTGTGAAAAGCTAGCTTTTTAGTCTTTACTCTTAGTCAATACATCATTACTAAAATCTGTGGTCGTATTTCTTTCTGTCACGAATCTGTGTAGCAGAGGAATCACAGAAATAGGATGGATGACAGTTGTCAAAATATATCAGATGCTTTTACAGATGAGGGAACTTTAGAAGGCGTCTAATCTGGCTGTGTCAGAAACTGGAAAGATTTTCTCATTTCATTCTGCATAAAGGTTGTGTCATGAGCTGTAACAGGCGGACTTGTCTTTATTCAGAGTAAACAATGGTGGTGGTTTTGCTCTGATGGGTTTAATGTCAGTTAGAATACTGATTTGTTAACAGTTCTTGTTTATTCCTATTTCTATTTAACCTCTTTCATCTTCATTATGAAGCCAAATAGATTTATATGTTAATAGTCTTATCACTGATGCTTTTCTTTATTGTATTTCAATTGCGTAAATAAAAAAAGCTCTACTGTGCCTAAAGTAAATTATTGCCCTCTGAAGTATGTTGCATGGTATTGTGCATAAGTTTAGCTAGTAATTTAGCAGGATTCCAGTCACTGGAACTTTCCTGATTTAGATTTGTAAAAATATTAAATGGTCAAAATAGTTAATCAGTTTTGAATTTAGTAGTTTTTGAGTATGAAGAATAGATGAAATAAAGCTTTCAAGCTAGACAGAAAAACGGCCAGTGCAGTAATGAAATGAAGGTGCATCTTTAGCTAATGTAGGAGTTTAGTGTGGCATTGAGTAAAAGGCAATTACAAATACAGTTAAATTCTGGTTCAAAGCCAGTTATGCTAACATCACCCTCTTCTGTTTCTAGAAAATATTTCCATTCAGTTACTCTGCAGACCATTTTATGTACATTGTGCTATCAGAAGACTTTTGTGAATGTAAATACTGTTATTTTAAACTAACAGTGTGGCTGATAGCTTTCTATGATTTAGATATGGAGTAATACTGGATGTGAAATGTTTAGTAATATAAATTGTATTTACATCACATATACAAGCATGCCTTTATATAGGATATAAATATCCATTTGTCTGTCCCAAAGCTTGTGTATATGGGATAAGAATACTCATGCAGAATATAAGAATAAGAAACATTTAAATGCGTGTCTGTTTTCTTTGATTTTATGTTCCTGTAATCAGATTGTTTTAATCAGTGTTTTGTTCCTGTGAGAGGAGCTAGTCTTTTTTCAACTCTATGAACACCACTAGGGCTGACTAGTAGTAATTTTCCTGTGTAACAACACAGACCTGCTAAGTTCATTTGCTGCTGAAGTTTTTTGGTGGTGATCTCTTGTAAAACAAACTATGAAACGAAAAGGGAAAAAACAACCCGTCCAAACCAGAAAAGTACCCTACAACCACAAACCAAACAAGATCTCAGAAAAGACGTGAATAGGTAAGTAATACCAGTTTATCCTTGTGCCTCCTGCTGGCTTTCCCCTTCAGGGAAGCCTCCCCTGCTGGCTTTATTATATCCACAGTCCATACCTCCCTTCTCTGTCATAATAAACAGGTACTGTGCAGCCTTAATTTCAAGTCTAGTTGTAGCAGCAGATTTCAACTGGAAAAAGTCAGCTCTGGAAGCGCTGGGAAAACTGGGAAGGCAAAGATTTCCCTGTGGTGAGCTACGAGTGGTTTGTACCAGACTGTTTTTCCCCAGGCTTTTTCCCCTCAAATGTTACAGGCTTCCTTTTAGCTTTTTCTCGAGAGCTCTGCCTCCTCTGCATGCACCTGTAGGGAGCTGAGCAGGCCCTTAGTTCCTCAGCAGTGGAAGGAAGTAAGTTGTGGGCACTAGGATGTGAGGCTTGAGAGGTGGGTGGATTTGTTAGAGAGGATGTGGGGGCTATATCCTCAAGTCACTGCAGCGCAGAAGGTTCGCTGGGTACCGATACTCTTCTCACTCCAAACCAATGCAGTATTGCTTTGGGGAGCACTTCAAGGCTGTTGTATTTCCCCTGATGCTCATTTCATCTAGGGTGTCAGGAACTGGGTGGCAGTGCTGCCACACTGCAGTGCATGCCACAGCATGTTCTGGTGCAAGGAATCAACTTAGAAACTATCCAAGGAGCTGCTTTGTTTCAATGTGAGGAGCTCTTGGGATATTGCAAACACTGATAACCTTGTGCAGACATACTGAGTTTGCTCCAAGCAGGGTTATTTTAGTGTATTGTTACCCTTGTTTGCCCCTTCCTTGCTTCAGAGCCCCCCTTCTATATTGAATATCTACTGCAAAAAGTCCTTAGCGCAGCCTGATTGTTGTTCCTACAAGTCAGGCGCTGAAATGGAGGTTATCCAAAAACTTGATAAAATCAGAATTTTGGTAATGGAAATTGGCCATTTCAGTCTTGCTGAAATGAAGTAGCAGGGACGTGGTCAGTGCTGTTGGCTCACCTTGGCAACAACTGATACTCTGAGTGAAGGAGAATAACCTGGGATAATGTTTCAAGCATCAGAGCGTGTGTCTGCATGTAGGGTTTAACGTTTGTGAGAGTGCTTTGTGGTGAAGAAGGTTCTCTTCTGAGGGGTGGCAATCAGTGATATTTCAACAAGTATTTTTAGATGTCTTGACTGTGGAAATTATGTGGGATACTTACGTCAAGTAAAAAAAAATAAAACCATATTTGAGGTTGAAGTGGAGAGCTGCTTTTTTGCGTGTGCTGCAGCGCAGCTCCTGGTATTCTGCTGCCGGCTCTGTAATCAAACAGTACTCTGCAGTGGCTGTGCTGCTTCTGCCTTCCACTGCCATAATTATCACAAGAAGTCCTCTCCTTTAGAGGAAAGAAATTGTGTAGAGTAAAATATTTGTAACATACACCTGATACAGTATACCTTGTCATTTCAAAAATGACATGTGAAGATGTACCAGTGTAAGACAGTATCTTTAAAATTCAGGGTGCCCTTCCCTCCTCCCCAGTTTTCTGCCTAAGATGTTAAAATCAGATCTTGTTGTAAAACAGCTAAAACACTTTCTGGGGTGACATCTTAGTAAATACTTTAAGAAGAAAAATGTTACTGGAATTAATTTTGTTCAGTATTCCTTCCAGTCAAGTTAAATGAAGGTGTTTTATGGAACTCCTGTTTCAGCTTCATAGCTGATCAAAAGGAAGAAATGAGTGATCATAGCTGATCAAGTTTGACAGGAGTACAGAAAATGCTATTTGTATATCTTGTATACTCACTATGGGACTGCTTGAGATCCCTTAATGTACATGCATGTTAATTTTAGGAATGCTTCTAGGTATGCTTTGGTCTTGATTTTATTTTTTAAGTACTATTCCTTCCACTGTTGTTTTGCCTCTGTTTAATGGACCAGTTAGGTCAAGGAAGAAGGAAATACTGTATTTTTATTTTCTGCTTTTCACACTTGGCAGGGAAATTAGGTGAACCTCAAGGAAACATTTTAAAGGAAACATTAGGAAATGTATTAAACCCCAGGACTCAAGGATGAAAGAATGTGCAGGTATTTTGTGAATCCTGCCTCAAATACAAAACTAGCTTGTTCTCATGGAAGATGTGCTGACAACAAGAATCTATCCCTGCGGTTACTGCTGTGTGAGCTTGTCTGCTCATCTTAAGCTGGAAGAGAATCAGTTTCTCAGATAAGGGAAAGATACGTTACTGAGTTTACTCATGTTATTGTGGGTTAGCAATTTGCATCTGATCAAATGAGGCCACTTTACAGTGGATATGCTTCGTGCTCTTGCCAGGTACATGTTAAAAATTAGCTTATTTTCAACTGAAGGCTGAAGGTGACTGTTCTTTGTATTTCAATCTCTCACCTAGTGAGGCAAGAGGAATCTTCTTCAGCTTACATGGGTTCTTGCGAACTGAAGAGAGCTGCAGACCTAGGATTAGAAACCTTGTACAGAGGCTTTCTGTCTGTCTTTATCTGTTTTCTCATGTGTGTCACATGCCTTCTGAGAAGTTAAAGTATAACCTGGATGGCAGAGAACTTCTGTGAGGAGAGGATGTGCTCACAGTGGCAGCCCTAAGAATCAGAACTGAGTGTTGGGGATGAACATTTGGAGAGAGATGCATGGAAGATCATCTTTTACCCCATGGGAAGGCATTGCCTAGACTTAGTGTGGAGGGCAGATAGATATCTAATACGTGAGCAGTTGGGACACTGGGTGCATTGTGGTATGCCAAGCACACTGTGGTTGCTTACATTTAAGGTGAAGAAGTGATAAGGACAGAAATGGAAGGAAATGTCAGTTTCTCAGCTGCTAACACAAGAAGCTGGCTTAACTAGCTTCAGTCCCCTCCTCCAGTAGCATCTGAAGCTACCACTAAATCTCAGATTGGAAAATACCAGGAGATCAATTAATAACAAAATACTAATTACGAGCTGTATGCATTTTGTTCTTGTCGGGACTTCTGCCTCTTTTCACCTCAGTCTTGACTGAACTGTGTCTTGGACACTTGGTCTTTCTCCATTTGCTGAACTTGCTAAACTTGAGCATTGGTGAAGACTGTTTGCCAGGTGGGATAAGATGACACTAGAGCTGGTTTTCAGCAGCGTGCGAAGGACACAGGCACAATGTCTCAGTTTTTCCATTCTTTCTTTTAAAACCAGCTGGGATGGGGAGGATTCTGACACAGGGATGGAAAAGAGGCAACAATTGTTCCCTAGTGCCCTTTTAGCATGAAAGGAACTGAGAGCAGGCAAAAATCATTTACATCTCTTCCGATCTGCATAGCCAAGTTAACAGCATTTTATGACCTGTGGTATTAAAAGGGTTTGTTAAATCTTGTGGGATCTTCATGAAGGTATGGTCTTCACTGATAGCTGAGAGATGATTGTCTCCTGTGTCTGGGTCATAATCAAGGCTTTTTCCTCTCGTATAGAATGAAAACGTGAGATAAGCACAAGTAAATTATTTCTGTTTTTTGCAGAGGCAAAAGCAGTTTTTGTTATGTTTGTCAGAAATGCAGTTAGATTTGTCAGCAGTGAGTGATGGCAGCAAACATTCTGGCTTGCTTCAAAGAACAGCAACACGAAGAATTTGAAGCAGTAACAATATTTGCCACTGACAGGCACAGTTGGTTTTTTGTGGATATCTGGGAGCTATAAAGGTTATAAATGCTAAACAAGTTTTTGATCAGAGTTTCTTGCACACTGAAACATTAGAGACACACATAACTGGAAATACAGAACCTTCAGTGTTAGATCCTTCAGCAGTTTACATGTGGACAACTTCTCTTGAATCTCGGTGCATACTTATATCCCTACTGTGGGTTGTTTTTTCTATTATTCAAGATTGTCTGAGCTGCCACAGCTCAAGATTCTCCCTGAAGAGCTGTGAAGATCATGTTGCTCTCCAGTGGATGGAGGAGGTAAGGCTTGATGCTGCACCTTCTCCCCACTGCTTGTATCTGAGCCCTCTTTAGTCATGCTAATGCTTTTGAAAAAAGATGCACTGAGTCAGCAGGTATCCGTAAGGGTCTGATGATTGTGGCTGTAAAATTCTGATGTATTTGAGTGTTTCACCTAAGCATTTTGAATTTATGCACTTTGAAATGTCAAGAGTACCATCCATCCTGACTTACACAAAAACAGACTAATGAGATGTGCGAGCATCCAGTGTGGATGGGGATGGGGTGATGACCTGCTCAGCATTTCATTTGGGCAACGCGAGTGTGAGACCCTGCAAAATTCTGAGTAAAATAATAACATTCGTGTCAGATACAAGTAATCTTGATTCCTGTATCGCTCTATTATGTTTTTGTTGGTTGTTTCCCCCCTCCCATTCCTCTTTCTGCTGGCACACGCTGTGCTGGGTGGCTGGGCAACCCTAACTCTTCTGGTGTGTGCTGTGGTGGTAGGAGATGGCCAGCTTTTTTGTAGTTCTGAATGATGTTGATAGTCTAATGTCTGGGTTTTTTTCAAAATCATTATCAGTGTGAGTTCTGTGTTTCACTGATTCTGCATCACAGATTAGAAGCAGTGTTCTTTGCTTACTAATTGAAATAGTTTAACAAGGTTATACAAATGGGAAAGACAGGTAAGCAGGGGGTGATGGTTTTGGTACCGATATGTATTCCACAAGGAATTTTGTTGTCTTCTGTCTTTGGAAATCACCACAGGAATTGAGAATGAGTCAGTCATGCCAGGCAATCTCTGTCTTTTTTTGTGCCTTTTTAAATTTCTTGTTATCAGTAAAAATTGCCACTGAGAACGTTATGCAACTGTGAAGGAAAACTGCAGAGAGTATTTTAATAGTTTTACCATCTTCTTTACACACCGGAGTCTCACAGATATTTAGGGTGTTCCACAGTTTGCTCATGCAAGTTTAGATCTTCTCTCAAAATAGGAGAAATTATTCCCTGAAATATAAAGATAGAAATGTCATGATGACAGTTAAGAGTAACTGTCAGTGAAACTTACCAGATTTTTTTTATTTACCAGTGGGCTGAGACTGAAGTTTTAACACCACTGTTTTGTGGGCTTTCATATTGTGTAACTGAATGTAAACTTTTCATTATTAACAGACAGTGTTTTGAATGTTTTAAAGTATTGCCAGAATGTGTCTTCTCAGTAACTGTCTTTCCTAGGAACGTGGGCACTATTTGAAATACTTATTTTTGTTTACTAAGCCACGCCACATAGTTAGCACTTTCTTCCTGAAGCAGTTTCCCAGTAGGTGAATGTACGGTGAGACATGGTCTCTCTGTCCCACACTGCAATGTGCAAATTAAAACCAACACATTTACATTTAATCAGCAAAATGAAGAACAACGTATCGGTGACTGGTGTGTAAGTGAACCAGATCTTGTTTTGTTTCTGTGGATATCAGTTAGCAACACAGAAGTAATGCCAGCTTTTCTACAATTGCCTGACATGGAGACAGGTCTTCTGCAATCCAACACTTGTTTGTCAGTTTAGCTTTTTCTACAGCGGGACTATTCATGGGAATGATGTTTGTAGGGAAAAAATTAAGAGCAATAGCTGCCACTTTTGGGAGGCTGTAATAACAGCTAACATGACACCAAATGCAGCAGCCAAAAATATCTGCGTGGTAAATGTGTTCTGCATAGGCAGGAAGAAACAAGGTTATAGAAAGTTGTTATTGGAATAGAAATAACAGACCTGTGGAGTATTTGAATTATATTATTCTTTTTTTATTTGGATTATTGTCTCTGTGGACCAGATACTAAGTCCTTTGTATTTCTGTTGCAAAGAACAGCTTCCCCTAGTTCTGTCTTTCACCATGATTACCAGCTAAATGATTACTTTCCTAAAGGTGAGGAATGACCTGATGCTGACAGGTGCTGCCTCTCACCTGAGAAGTTTTTTTGGCATCTGAGCAAAGCCAGGATGGTTCCAACAAGTGAGTTGTATCAAGCCCCCTGCTATGCTCTCTCGAAATCTTTAAAGCATTGGTGAGTGGCAGGATTTTGTTGTCACTTGTACCCATGCTCCTCATGACAGGGTTGAGACCTGAGTTTGAGAGGAGGCAGTTGTGGAATGAACATATTGTTTTACTGCTCTGACAAAAATTTAATCTCAGTGGCATTTTCAGTGAACTATTCAGTTGTTTTTGTGTTAGGAATGGATTATTTACACAATGGCTGGGCGGGAAGTAGAGTGGTAGTCACAGAGCAAATACTCTGGGGAGTAAAACTCACTGTCTGGTAAATGGATGCAGCTCTGCTGGATTCTGAAGGTTAATTCACTTGTGACAGCAAATTTACTGAGCCCTTGTACCTGTTAGTGGAAGCTGTTTCTTAGTCCAGGGTCTCTTCTGAAAAGTCAGAGAAGACTGTTGCCAAAAACACATTGCCTCCTTCATGTATATCTGCCAGTTTTATTCTTCTGTATTTTTGCATTTTCTGGATCGTGTTTGTAAATGCCACAATGTTTTTGAATGCAGTGAGAAATTTTGTGCCTGAGCATTTTCAAAATACCTTATGTATTTGATAAAGCTTCCAAATTTGTAAGGAATATACCTGTAATTTACTTTGACCTTTTTTTTTTTTTCCTAATACTAAACTTTCCCAAACCAAATGGTATGCCCAAGATGTGGGCTTTAAATTAACTACGTTGTTAAAGATTCTATGTGCATCATGATTTGAAGGACTGAAGAAATGTCTCCTCTCTTACAGAAATGTATTTTGAAATTACAATTTGTAGTGCTTTTAACTTCACCTCTTACTAGGACTGTTTGCAAAATGTGCAGGAGCCAGATAAACCTGCAGAATTTGCATGTCAAAAGTGAAGCAGTTGATCAAATGCTTTCAGCTGGGGTGTGGGCAGCTCTGTGGAGAGGAGAGAGAAAGAATTAAATGGATAATACGTAAGGATAATTCAGTAGCTTTATACCTGTAGCTCTTGTGAGTCAATAACTCAATTCAGGAATGTTACTAGTAGCAAAAACCTTGGGCCTCAAGCACAAAGTGTTAAAACATGGCTGGTGTTTTTTGTGTATTCCTGTTTAGTTATTGAGAAAACACATCTTGTGACTTAAGTTTCATATTATCTTGATTTGAATGTTATAGGGCTTTAGTATTCCCAAGCTTTCCTGTCATTACAGCCACTGACAAAAATGATGCACTAACTTGGGCTTTTCTTATGGTCTCTCTTATTTCCTGTGTTTTTCTTGCACTAATACTAAAGTTTTTGAAGTTTCCTCTCTGCCTAAGGTCTAGGTGTGCACTGTCACCTATATGTATGTATTTGTTTAAAAAACAGAGAAATCAAGAATACTGTGTATTGTAGTAGTTCGTCATTCTGCTTAGACACATTTCAGATACATACGCTGCTATTCATTTAAATATTTAGTGTGAACTGATTCTTGCTTTTCAAAATACTTCAATAGGAAAAGGGCTTTAATTCTCAGATAACTTGCCCTCTGCCATTAAAGATATATTTTTTGAACCAAAGAAAAAGAAGATTCAGCTGCTGGCTCTATATTTTATTTTCTGCTTTCATCAAAGATCAGGGTAGTAGGTAAGTAGTGCCTTAAGCCATGTTCCTATACATGTGTTTCTTTTTCATAAAGTGATTGAAGTAATTTTAAAAAACACAACCTCTAAGAATTTTATGATGTCTTCCTCAGGTTTAAATATAGGAAGCATCCTTGTAGGTGAGTTATGGAGTCCCCTGTCATCTGAAAAACTAGTCTTGAATATTTTTTCTGTGCCAGCTTATAATAAACATCTGGCTAGTTTTGACATTTGTCCTTTTCCTCCTTTTCCATCACTCCTTTTTTCTTTCTGATCTTACCAGGATTGGTGGTATTTTTTTCTGACTCCTTTTTGTAACTAGGCATATTTAGTTCCCTTTCACTGCAAAGAAAGAAGTCAGCACAAAAATTAAAAATAACTTGATTGGCCTTTTCATTGAAACTGAACAACTCTCTGGTGTTTAGGCTGATACTCTGAAGAAAAGTGTTGAAAAGTAGCCTTTAAGTGAGGTGTTGCTTATTATTTCCTTAGTGGTAGTTGCCTGAAATAATTACATAAAGTGTCTTTTCAAATTTGTATGGTTTTCTATGCTTTTAGTTATTAAAATGAAAATTTAGTTTGTTTATGTGAAACTTCTTCTAAATGTTCTAATTGACAAAATTGGGATTTATACAGTTACTTGAATGCATTGTAATTTTTTGGGAAGCTGATGCTCAATTATAGAGTGTTCATATATGATTGAGATACTCAGGGTTGTAGTTACACACATTTAAGGGCTTGCAAGGTTAAAAGTAAGAGTTTTCATGAGATTTAAGAATATACCTTTTGAGGTATGCCGTGCTAGTAAAGTAAATACACAGGGAGCAGAAATGAAGGTCTTCTCCTGGGATTGTTCTGAAGTCATGGTCTGTGACAGGATTCTTTAAATAGAACAGTTTTTAGCCTAATGTAATGAATCTGTGTGTTCAAGTTCAAACACATAAATTACCGTATTGGCATGTGGATTCCAGTTAATAATCAATAGCACACTAAGGATTAAAAGAAAAACAAAAACTTGTCATGAATTGACAGTGTGTCCAAGGGATCTGTCTGTCAGAGGAAGGTGCATTTGAAATGCTTGAACCAGCAAACTGTTCTGCATGGAGTCGCTAATCCACCAAATATTTAAAAATATATGCATTTTTCTGGATCAGAACATGACACTCAGTAGTGTCAGCTAGGCTCTAGGAGAATGAATGGATGATGCATCTGGTCCCAGTTCATTTGGTGCTCATCTGGAAAGGTTCTCTAAGTCAAGGGTCAAGGTCACTGAAAACTTTGCTGTTTAAGTGTACGTATAGAATCAAAGACTGATTTGGGTTGGAAGGAACCTTAAAGGTCAGCCTGTTTGAACCCCTGTGCCATGGGCAGGGACCCCTCCTACTAGACCAGGTTGCTCAGAGCCCCATCCAGCCAGGTCTTGAACACCGCCAGGGACGGGGCAGCACTGCTTAGCTGGGCTACCTGTTCCAGTGCCTCACCACCCTTACAGCAAAGAACTTCTTCCTAATATCTAATTTAAACCTACTCTTTTTCAGTTGGTAGCTGTCGCACTTGGACATGAAGGAACACACACAGAGGCTGGTTGTCAGGACAGGATCAAAGAGAGGGCCGAAGGGACCCACTTCTTTATTTTATACACTTCTAGAAAACCCCAGGGATTGGAGGGTGAAATTACCACCACTCAACCACATAGGTCAAAGGAGAAATCTATCAAACTTCTCTGCCTTAGGAGAAAGAATGAAAACAGAAGAGGTCGGCTAGCATAACATGGCTGTGTTTACAGAAAGTGCGTGAGAACTCTATCTACAGAATTAAAAACATTGAAGAACTGTGAAAATCAGGGCAACAGGTAGCCATTCCTGCTTGTCCTGTCACTGCAGTTCCTGATGGAGAGAGAATCCCTCTCTGGCTTCCTTATAGACCCTGTTTAGGTACTGGAAGGCTGCTCTGGGGTCTCCACACAACCTTCTCCAGGTTGAACAGTCCCAACTCTCCCAGCCTGTCTTCAGAGGAGAGGTGCTCTTGTTCCCTTGCCAACTTTGTGGCCCTCTGGACTTGCTCTAGCAGTTCCCTGTCCTTATGTCAAGGGCACCAGAACTGTAGCCCATACTCCAGGTGGGATCTCAGGAGAGCAGAGGGGCAGAGTCACCTCCCGTGACTTGCTGGCTGTGCCCCTTTTAATGCAGATATTGAGAATGAATAATCCTTTTGAAGCCAGCGTGCTTAAATTTATGCTTATAACTTCTATGCTTAAGTGGATCGAAGGGTAAATCTAAAAAGAAACTGTTTATTTTATTTAATTAAATATCATTCTCATTATATATGCTAATATCTGTTTCGGGGGGAAAGAGAAAGCCAGTAAAAAGGATTTAAAATACTGTAAATTTTCTCCCTCTGTTTTTATTAAAATATTGTTGTTTTTTTGCCCCTAGAGAACATGTAAAATATATTTTTCTTTGGTGGTATTTCTTTGCTTATTCCTCATATTCCTTGTTGGAAGAGAAGTTAAATGTGTTTAACTGCAGGGTGTTTGACATTCTTTTTTTCTGGTGAAAAAACTTCTTTTGTGCTCATTGAAAGATGTTGCATCCTGAATGTAAGTAATGTGCAAAAAATGTATAATCAGAGCTGGCAGTTTTATAACCAAAAGTGACACGTAGCATTTACCCAAACAGGTCTGAGATCCCACTGTGTTTTCAGAGTTACCTGATCTAGTATCACGAAGAGGCTAATAATTATATATCATAGTAGAAGGAACAGTCTTTGTCAGAGTGGAAATATTGAGAGGGTTGGTTTTCTAATATTTTTTTTCAGATTTTTTCTTTCATGTGGATCCTAAAACTCACAAACTTTTCCCTGCCGCATGTTTGACTGTAATAGCACTGAAAGCAGAAGTTATCACTGTATAAAATAGGGTAGCATCTTGGTTGAAACCAATAAGAATTTTCTGTTGAATTTGTTGAAAGTGCTGTTGTCAGCTGGGAAAGCTACGAATTTGACTTAGTTGTTTTGAAAACTGGAGTGTGGCAACAGGATCACCTGTTGAGAAAGAGGGATTAAACACTCTGGGGCTGTTGCTGTGAATTGACATTGAAAGGAGGAAAACCAGTGATGCTGTTTTTATGCCTTGTTCCCTAACTCCCAGGTAGTTTAAAATACTTCTGGATATTCCTTCTTACTTTGATTTTATATTCCAGTCTTTCTGTTTTTGTGAACTGCTGGTGTCTGTACTTTGAAAATACTTTGGCACCCAGAAGGTGTTAATGAAATTAAGTAATAATAGAAATATTAGAATTCCCAAAGGAACTTATAAATGCTCCCAGACAAGTCTTAATGTTTTCTTCTTTGTTGATCAGAAAAGACGACTTTGAATTCATTAGTTTGTTTCATCTTCAGGAATGGTTTATAAACCTTAAGCCTTCCTTCTTTAAAGCAAGGTAGGTATTAATTATTTTGTGAGGAAAAAAAATGGGGCAGACGTGTGGTTGATGCAAGATCATGGTGAAGATCTGCTTTGCAGTTGGAACTCTCATGTCTTGTTCTTCAGTCAGTGAAACATTGTAGTATGTAGTGTTTCCTGTATGAAGTAATTATATAAGATTTCTCTTTAATAGTTGGTTAGAAAATACAAATAGAAGAAAAAGAGGAACTTATTTTTCAGAGAAAAAAGTACACTTACTTGTGTGAATACAATATGTAGGAGAGATTGTAAATCCACATGCTCACCCTTAAAAGCATGATCCAATGTCAAATAGGTCATCCATGGAATAAGCTGAATAATGATAAAAAAGCTGAATAATCTGAATATTATTCTGCAGTATGATATTGTCATAAAATTCTTCTAGTGCTCTATAGCTTTCCAGTCAGTTAAAAAAATAAATAAATTCTCTGTTAACATACAGTACTCATATGTCTTTAAACAGACTTGAGTATTTCTGTGGTAAAGGACATTGGTGTATAAGTCATTAAACCCTATGGATATTTATTTGTGTATGCTAGTTTCCTGTTCTACTGGTGCATCTCAAGGTGTTTATTGAAGATTTCCTTGAGAAAAAGTCTTCAGGGAACATCATTTGAACATAAATGTTTGATCAGGGGAGAGAGGGGCATTATTTTTGTAATGAAAATGTCGTCTTTCCCCTTGAACTGCATAAAAGGTGCTGCATAAAAGGTAGACAAGAATAAAAGCACTTTTGGTTGTTTGATTTTCTAGGGGCAAGTTTATGATCTGCCACTGCACAGTGTGGGAGCTGATAATCTATGGGCCCCGTTGCACAGGAGAGAGGAAGCAATTTTTTCCTTTGCGTATAAAACCAAGGATTTACATTTAATCTTGTAAAAATTCTGCCCTGCCAATACTAAGATGTGAACACCAAGGTGCCTAAGCATGTACAGAAGCATTGTACCAAGTTAGACTTGGCAATGCTAGGTTTATGGTTGGACTTTATATTCTTAAGGGTCTTTTCTGGCCTGAATGGTTGTATGATTCTAAGTTCATCTCTAAGAGACTGATTTAGCTATTAACCTTCACGCTTCCTCCTAATGTCCCATTAATTTGGACAGCCCTGGAGAGAGCTTTGGTCTCAGACACCTTTAGGTTTGGCTTCTGCTTTACTGAGCTTCTAGAGTTGTCTTTTCGAGGGTGATGGACTTAAATACCTCAGCTGCTTCCCCCACACTGTGTAACACAGCATTTGCCATTTGTTTTCTGTCTGACTGAGCAGGTACTGCACTCTTTCCCCACGACCGCAGCTTGGGCTGCCCCTAAGCTGTGAACATCATCTGGTATAGCAGAGAGCTGTAAATAGTTTTTGCATTAGGTTCTGCATTCAGCTATCAGCATCATGTTCTGCTTCTTTCTGAAACTGAGTTTGGAATGCAGTTTTATGTAATTGATCCTTTTTGTGGTATTTCAAGGTTGCAATGAATTAGGGCAGTTATGGGAAGAATTGGAATCTTCAAGGCAAAGTACAGGCGCAGTGAAAAATACCGATAAACACCTATAGGCAAACAGGTAGAATATATTGCCATGGAAACCTTATTAAATTGGCAGTGATGAGAATGCCAGATTGATTAATGTTTCTTCATAAGGTGTTTTATTAAAAAAAAAAGAAAAAAACTAAAACATCACAAAATGTTATTCAGTAAATAGGGACTGTGCTATGGTGTTCAAAGATGTGAGCTAATATTTGCCCATTCAAGGAAATGCTAACAAAATGTCACTTTTATTAAAGAACAAGTTAAAGGTCTAGTGGTTCCTTCATCTCCTTCTTTGCATATGGTATAGACTGGGTAAGCATAATTTGAGATTCAGAATATGATTTGTTTGAAAAAGCTTTAGTAATTTGTATTCATTAAAAGTCAAATTAGGATATATAAACTAAGGAATGAGCGAAAAAATAATGGGATGAAATTGTTTGAAACTGTTTTAATTATGTCTCATGTCATTCTGCTAATGTTTTAATTTCTTATATGGTGAAGTGCTTAATGAATATAAACAAAATGTGGTTTAATATTTTATTATTTCTAGTTATATTAAAATGAGCTATTTCTTAAAAGGAAAACTAAGGAATTGTTTTCCAGTAATCCAAGTAGCTTTGCCTAAGCCCCTTGCTTATCTAATATTTTTGATTTCCATTTCCTCTACTAGCCTTGCTGTTGTCATGTTATTGTATTTTGGTATTTTTGTATGGCTTTGTAACATTTCGTTGTTTGTTTCCTTTAACAATCCTCAGCTATTGCAATGCCTTTTTTTTTTCTATTTTGACAGATTTTTGTTTTAGCAGAGAGAAAAGGAGTGGGGGAATAATGTTGAAAGAGGAAAACTGGTTTTATTGTGGTCCTTGTGTCCCTGTCCGTGTCACTGCTGTCCGCGTTCTTTGTGGTAGAGGCCTGCTACACCTGGCCTGCACACTGCTTGTCTCCTTCATGCTTGTGTTGCTGGTCAGGATCTTTTCTGAATCTAGAAGGCTGGAGCCTGACACCAGGGTCCAGATCCAGATGTTCCTGTACTATAGCCTTGAAAATCCACAAATCCATTCTTTTCCCTGCTTTTAGAGCCACTGTTGTTCTTTGAGGAGAGCTCATCACTGGATTGTCCATTGGCCCTCTGCTATTGGGTTACCCTTTTATTAATTTTCCTTAGATACCCTCACATTGCTCATAGACTGCTCATCTCCTCATTATCACTGAAAGTCTGTACTGATTATGCAAGAATTATTAATCTCATCAGTTATCCCTCTTTCATGTTGGTTGTCAACGTTTTTATGTTTTTTTTTTTCTTTTTTTCAAAGATCTTTTTTTCCTAGTTTAAATGTATTCCTAATCCTTCCTGGTTCATGTGAATTGATGGAAAAAAATCCAGCTGGAGTCACGGAGTTAAGGAAAATCGTAACTCATCCATGAACATTTTTTTGAACTCAGTTAAACCACTGATAAGGTTGATAATACGTTTTTTTTTTTAACTGAGTTGCATATACCTGCTTATGTGAACTTTGCTGACTTAAGATTTTTGTGATTGTTTGGGCTAAATGTTTGAATTTACCTTCTATGTGATGAATATATATAATTTTAATTTATGTACCAGTCAGTTAACTTGATTATTTAGGAGATGAGTGGGAGAAGAGGATATATATTTCTGCCTGTGTATAGGAGAGCTTGGAAAACTTGGGCCCTCTGATTGAGAGCTCTCGGTTCCAGATTCCTTGCTGTTTAGCTGGAATACATTCCAGCTCCTCTTACAGCTTGAGCTGCGGGTTTCTGAGCTCTGTGTCTGGGAATGGGGAAGCCCTGAAAGCCCAGATCACTTCAAAATGTAAAGCAGGAGCTCTGGAGCGCTCTTGTTGCTAGGTGCTCTACATGTTGGAATATCCTAAAGCCGTGTGTCCAGCAGCTCCACATGGGAATTACCAGAATTCATATATGTATGGATTTTTAATGAAGCATTCTATAAGTTGAGGTTATGTTGTTTCTTCTTTTTTCCTTGAAACATTTATGTTTTGATGAATTAGTAATTGGAAAAAATTTAATTGTCATTGTAAAGATCTGTGAAAAATGATATGACTGGCCAAGATGTGGACTTTACTGGTTGAACCCAGAAGCTTCAGTTCAGTGGCGCTTTAGAGAGAACGTAATGAAGAAAATTATAATCTGATCATATCTGAAAAGTGTATATCACTAATGATGAGAGAGAGAGAACTTCTAGGAAGATGACCAAGTATCAAAGGCCATATAAGCTGGAATAGTTGGGAGTGCCTGGTTGGTATTGCCTGTGGTTGTCCGTCGGGAAGTAGGATACGTGATTTGCTGTGCCGTGGACTGACTTCCTCACGCTGTCAGCCCATCTGCACGTGTTGTGAGTGGTGGAGCAGAAGTGAGCGTGGCTCTTGCAAAGCCACTTCTGTCTCTCGTCTTTAATTGGAGGTTAACTGCTCCCGAGAACGTGCGTGTTCAACAGCAGGCAGAACTGAGTCGCTCTGGCAGCGTTCCTGCTCCGCTGATTGCTTTGGAGCAGCAGGGTGTGTGCTGTGGCAGCCATGGTATTAAAAGTTTAAGATTTTTTTGTGAGTAATTATTTATGAAAATAAATAATAAATCAGTGTGCTAGCTTGTCTATTTTTTTGATTTTACTCTGCATCTGGCTTTGTCTCTGCCCTGGTTTTGTAGCATGAACAACCACACACGGCAGTACTGGGCAGCGAGCTCTGTTTTAGCTACATGGTGGGCACTGATTGGTGTAGTTTACACCCAGCAAGATGAGCAATTTCAAGGAATGCCTACAAAGCTTAACAGTTTCAACTGTTGCTTTACTTTAGGTGTGGGAAAGCTTTTTCCACTTGAGATTCTGTGCATGTGATTTGTCATTGTGGGACTTTTCCCTTGCTTTCTTCTTCCAGCTCCCTAATAGCAAAGGGTCTCTGAACTGCTTCCCCTCTTGCACCTCACTTATTCTCCTTTTGTCTTTCTCTGTCACTCTTCTTTCCCCATTTTCTGCCATCTTTCATCCTTGTTTCTGCAGCTCTTTCTTGAGTTACCTCTTCAAACATGCATTATAAATAAGTTGCACTGTACCAAGGTGAAGACAAGTGAAACAGGATGAGTGCTTGTTATCTGGGCATAACTTAGGACACTTTTGCCCACCAGTACAACAATAATATATGGGTAAAGTGCTGCATAGAATCAAGAGGCACAATGCTAAAAAGGGACTGTAAAGGTGGTTTGTCTAGTGTTATTCAGCCTGTGGTTCATGAATCACTGCTGGTCCATAAATCGCTATATAATGGTCCTTGAAACAACTACAGCATGCCTCAGGCACACACATGCTCCCACACATTCAGCAGGATTGTGTATGAGTACATGGGCAGGCACAGTCAGCAGCTGGCTCCCGGCCTGGCTGTCCGGGCCTCATTAAAATGTTTATTGCTGTCCAGTTCTGAACTTATCGAAATTCTGTTGTTTTACCAAAATATTAGACAGCCCTGTTCTCAACTTCCTGTAATGCCAATACTTAGTTAAACCTCACACTTTCCTTGCTCAACTGTCTCTGGCTTGCAGTCCAGATCTATTTCTGCAGTGAGTTATAGGTCTAATATTCTGTCTATTAGTAGAATAGTTCTAGACCTGGTTCCATAATATCAAGTTTTACAAGTTTTGTTTGTGATCTTCCATACATATGTGGCTAATACATTTTTCTCTACCTTGCTCTGTGAGTTGTTGTCCTGTATTCTTCATGTTTGCTGTCAACCTGTTGGTAGTATGGTGGTCATAAGGATCACTGTATTTTTTATATGTTCTAGCACCTACATTCTGTATCTGATTGTAAAACTTCTGGCAGTAATCCTTGGAGAAAAAGTTCAGTTTTGTCCTTGTAGGCTGGGAAGATAGTGGTCTTAATGAGATCAGGGCTAATTCTTTCTTACAGGCATGCATCAGAAATCTGAGACATTAACGTGATAAATTCTTTCTGATGAACAAGTCTAAGTACCTTGTTTTGTGATTGGTTTTGTACTGTAGCTAAATTCAGGTAATTTTCCATGATGCGTTTGTGATGCAAATTTGAAGTCCTTAGCCTAAAGTGTGTAAATGGGAAGATATTCTAAAGAGAAGGCACTGGCTATTTTGGAAAATAAGACTTCAAGTATATTTACTTATTTCAAGTATGATAAAATCCATCCAGCTCTCTGACCCAGTTGGTTGAAACAAGAACAGTAGGAGCAACAATCACCCAGAGGCAGTTAATTAGCGCAGATTTCAGTGCAGTTAAGATTTGGCAAAGAAACAGATACCTACAGAAGCCCTATGTTGTGAATAAGTAGCAACAGTAATAATAGGCAATACTAATAATGAAAGCATTGCAGGAGAAAGTAGTTCCTGCAGAGTTACCAGAAGCTGATTTTCACTGTATTGAAGGGATATCATAAAGAATGAGGTCATCTGGTACAAATTCTACTGTCTGCTTTTTCTTCATACGTGGTAGGGAATAGGATTCAACCTTCCTCTTCCAGGAAGAGGAATTCAACAATATTAAAAACAATGTCATGAACAAATCCAGGTGTTCTTGCTTTTAACCTTACAAGGTGAAAGAGTTATCTAATGCAAAAAAGTACTTTCTTATGAAGGCCAAAACTCAAATTAAAATTCCTGGCATCCAGAATGAGCAAGAGCTGATAAAGAATGCTTTTAGTAAATACTTCCCCATCGGACCTGCAAAGGAACCTGACATTACTCTACACTCTCCTTTGGGAGGATATAATTAAAATAAAATAGGAGCTTCTGAATAAAACAGACAATGTGTGAAACCTTACAGATCTGAAGGAGAAAAACCCATTTCATATTCATTTCCCCCAAGGAATGGAGAGAGGCTTGGCTCACAAAAGGTACTCTTATACCAACCACATGAAGGGGAAGATTTGTCCTAGGAAATAAACAGATAAATAAGTGGAAGTTATCAGGAGTAATGGTGGGGTATCAGCTATGCTCCAGGCATCAGTAGATTCTGCATGGGTTTTTCAGGGCTCCCAGCCTGAAGACCACAGCCACAATGTACCTGAATGGCCAGGTTTTGGCAGTACTGATGTTGTTCAATTGGGCTTCACATATTGGTGCTTTGTAAATGTGTGTGTTCTTGGTGGTGCATTTCCACGAGTGTTCTTGGGCGTGTCCAGAAGGTGTGAAGAGAGCAGGACAGATTTCATGGCTTGGTCTCAGCATGCAGCAGTGTCCACTGGCAGTGAACGTGCATCAACACAAGAGGTTGAATGTTGATATTGGCTCAACTGAGAGTGAAATTTTTAAAACCTTCAGCTTAATATATAACCATGCTTTGGGAGAGAGGTGGAAATACTAGAGAAGCATCATCAAATTTCATACATACTGGAGGCTGAGCAGAGCAGAGATGTTCAAATTAATACATCTTCGAGGTAGTAATTAAAATTACAGGTTTCATTTGATGGGCTGACACCTGGCACGTGTGGCCTGGCAGTCAGCATGTATATAGCTCTGAGCTGGTCACAACATGCTCTAGCCTGCCCTGGTAGGGGTGTTGAAAGGGGCATGGAGAGGAGCTTCGAGTGCAGAAAAGTGTTTGTAGTGGTGAAAGGGGCAGAGGGGAGTGTGTGGAATTTGAGGAGACTTCATCGGTGGGGAAGCAAATTCATAGTTGTTCAAATTCATGTACCGCTGCTGCTGGTACAGTTGATGGTGTTACGTCCTACAGCTGTCATCCTGCTGTCAGTTTTACTTTCTGCATTTACAAGGGCAGAATCTGCCTTTATCACAAGTCTCAGGGAAGAAGATGACTTTCCTGTTTCAATTTTGGTCTTTTTTCTTCTTCTCCAAAATGTTTTTAAATTTAGGTGCTCTTTAAAAACAAGGGGTGAATTCAGACTATTGTGTTGTACTTATTATGCAAAATTTTACAAAGGGAGTGATGTCAGGATTACCTTAGAAAAAGGCAGCAGTCAGACTGCACTGAGTGTGTGTGTAACAAACATTCCTTAATTACTGTGGATGTGTGGGGTATATATTCCTGTATATCAAAATTATCTGCTAATTTTTTGGCCACTGCTGTCATGCTCCCCCAGTCTGCTTAGCTGATAGCAGCATTAGGCAAAGGTTTTCTTCACTGCTCCCCCTGCCTCAGCTGCAGGTTCATTCAGGCTTTGGCAGAGTGCAGGGAATCCCTGCAGGCAGCTGTTTTCAGGCTTTGGGAAAAAGTGATGGAGACTGCATAGGACAGGGTCAGTCTGTCTTGAAACTGAGGTGCAGGGATTTCTTGGGGGAGAAATGAAGGGGTTACCATGAGGGCAGAGTTGCAGGAGGACCAGTGCATGGGTAATTGCTGTGAAGTCCTGACTCCTGTAGCCTTCAGCCCTCTCCTTTTAGATGTTCGTGATTTATACTGGCTTCTGTATCAGTGGCTCCCCTTCTGTTTTCTGAGCTTCTGCTCCTGCGATGCTCTTGAGCACTGTGCTACAATTTGCATGCTTGGGTTTTGTTACGGCACCACTTGTCTCGTGGTCAGAACGGGTTTCCCAGTGTCCCTTTTAGCTCGTGATCCATTATCTGCTGCTGCTGCAGACTTTTTCTGTCTTTGTCCTTGTAGTCCCATGCTGATGGGAATGGGTGGCCTATTCCAGGCTTGGGTTCCCTCAACAGACTTGCCTGTGAATGGTGGGTCCATGGACAAACTTCCCCAAATGAATGGACTCTGCAAAAATACTGATTTTCAAACTCCGTGAGAGCTTTAGCAGATGTGTGCAACTTAACATCCAAGTGAGGTCTGTCTGTCGGCCATTGCTTTGCAAACCTGTGCAATCCAGGCTCTAGGATGACCCTGCTTGAGCAGGGAAGTTGGACCAGATGACCCATGGTGATCCCTTCCAGCTTCACTCATTCTGTGATTTCGTAGGGTTTCTCTAGAAAGTCTATGCTGTCTCTAGTACAGAGCCCTCTCTGCCGGGCTTCAAGCGCCCCGAACTGAAAAGGAAGTATCTAAAGCTTTCAAAAGAAAATGTTGCCTGAAAAGAAAGTTAATGTTATATAAAGGATTCGTCTTTTCTCAGAATGTCTATTAAACATAAAAATAGAAAGAATTTGTGATTTAAATCGGAACATACCATGAGAAATTCAGTTAAAATCCAGCAAAGTAAGAGGCACATAAAAGCTGTGTCAACTTTAATCATCAGCACTGATACCAGCTAGAATAAATATATATATAAGTGTTAAAATTGGAAAGGTTTTAGTCTGACTCAGAGTAGATTGGCTTCTTCTGCTACCTGAGGATCTTATACTTAGGACATCAGTCCTGGTTCCCAGAAGGAGAGCTGAGATAAATTTGGTGTGTCATTTCTCGGGAAACAAATGAGCAAATAGGCTATTTCTTTTTACACTGTCATTAATAGAACTGGCAGAATGCTTATTGCATGGGTTCTGGTAGTGTGCTTGGCAATGTAAGTATGAATTGCATTCAAAGCTAATATGCATTGACCTGAAGCAATTGTTTCAGACTGCTTTTTTGGGAAATGATCCTTCAGGTTATCTGGAAATTCAAGGGTCTGCTGAGAAATGGCAACAAAGAAGGGCTTGATAATGAATGAAACTTGGGGTAATAAACACACCTGTTTTGTTTTTCTGTAGTGTTTTCATCCTACCTATTATTTGAAAGTGTTTCATAACATTACAGAGCATAAGATCCCAGGGTGCCCTTTGCATGTGCTGTAGTGATGTAGGATGATTAGGCAGTCTGACCTCATGGAGGACAAATTGCACAGTGCCTATGAGTCTTCAGAAGAACTTGCTTGTTAAAGTAATGTTTTAGATTCGAAATGCTGTATGTGGTGGCTCATTTGTTTTGCTTGGTTATTGCTTTGTTTTGTGCAGTGTATTATTTGATGAATATTACTTTCAAAACCAGCAATCAGAAATTGGGAAAGGTGCAAAAGGGAAAAATCTTGTCGTAAAACTCCTACCTGATTTTGGAAAAGGTATGATTTTAAATCATTAGATGAAAAAAAAAAAAAAAGACTGTGCTACTGTAAAAAAACCAAACTGATTTAGCATTTCTGAAATGTATAATTATAAATATTTAGAAAATCAAGCACTTAGAAAAACATGAGCTGGGTAACATGTTCTGTGTTTAATAACTTTTTAATTAAGAGGAATAGTGAGTTAAGGACTCAGGACAGATTGTCATAATTTCCTAACGTTTTTTAAACAATTTAAGCATGTATTGTTTGCTCACATAGCAATCGTTGTAGACCTTGTCTGTATTAAATTTTCTCAAGAATTTTTTGAGTGCTTCTACCTGTTAACACTGGGCACTGTTACAGTCCTGGGGGAAGGTGCTGCTCAGGAATGCAGCTAATTTAAACCATACACAGTATTTTTATACGTGGACTGGCTGCTGGCTTTAGCTTTGGCTGTCATCCTTGTTTACTGCTGGTAGTTTGAGACTAGACAAGCTGCAAACTCAGCTAGACTTGGGTTTGCATTTATAGACTGCAACTGGACTGCTGTGCTCTTGGACTAGCACTGTTTAGCTTGTGCAACTTTACAGAGCACACTTGGCTGTATTAGGTTGTTTCTTGTAGTGGCTAAATGACAGATTCTAACATTTAGATCTCTCCTTTGGGCAGGCTTTCTTCTATTGTTCTCTTCCAGATCCTTTCTTCCGTGCTTCAGCTGGGCTTGCATTCACCACCATGCACTGAAATCTCAGCTTCTACTAAGATATGCTTCAAAAATTCAAATTTTTGATTCTGCTCTCTTCCTTCAGGAAAAATAGCTTTAATGAAATTAATTTTTTAAACCAACTTTAGTTTCCATAATTTCCATCGTGCTAGTAAAGACAACACTCTACAGAAATACCTTACTAATTCTTTCTTGCATTTTGTAGTTTTTCCCTTTCAGGAAGGGAAAAACTAATAAAGTGGCTGTTCTGGTAGCTTCCATTTTAAGCAAATAAAGATAATCTGTATGCCACTTAAAAGGAAAAGTACAGACTTCAGGTTTTTAGACACAGTTGTGCTAGAGTGGGGTTTATTTTGTGTCATGCTTTTATTTGACTGGTTTTAACTGCTAGCATTGTGGCCGAAGTTCATACAGAATATTTTGTGGAAATGAGAGGCAGACATGTCTAATTAATAGACAATTACTTTGTGTTTTAATCTGTATACTGGTTGAGTAAATTGAATTTGTTTTAGTTGTGATCATGTAAATCATGTTGCTGCTGCATGCTTTCTGTTTGGTTTGAGAGTACAATATATCTTGTTTGGAAAGCGAAGGTGTGGGTGATACTTCTGGGAAGGGATGCCGTTCTACCCTGCACATAGGATTCATCAGGAGTCCCATCTGAGAGTAAGGGCTTATTAAAACAGTAGCTAATGCTACACATTTGTAAGATTTATTCTTACTTCTTCTGAAATCAGCTACTTGCCATTTATGGGGACTAACCTAATTTCAATGTTAAAGTGGTTCATTAATTCCTAGCTTTCTCTGTCATCAGACTTCATGCTAGAGACTGCAAATGAGATGTTTTAACACCATGGGTACATTTCCTACTTCTTGTCAGTACTTGGTCACTTTGTATGTTTTTAATATTTTATGTATTTATTTTTAATTAAACCCAGCCATCCAGACAGAAATATGCCTAAGTGTATACAGAAGTTATTGGCAACCCTCCTTCCCTGCCACATACCAGTTGCTTTATTCTTTTCCTTTTTTTTTTTTCTTCTTTCTTCAAGCTGGAAACAAAATTCAGTTGGAAATTGAAGTAAGCTGTGTTTGCATTTTTGGGTGATGTGGACATCATGCATGTGTGTCTCAAAGGAATGACGCTGTGCCAAGTGCCTTCAATGACATTTATTAGCTGAGTCTCAGTACTAACTAGTTGGGTTTCCAGGGCTTCCTGTGCTCTGTTTTGAAGTACTACATGGTCTTTTTCCCCCAGTCCTTCCCCTGTATGTGTTGTAAAGCTATGAGTATCTTCACTGCTAGTTTGGATGAAGTAAACACTTTGTTGTCTGCAACCACCTCCAAAAAATTTCTGCTGCTCTTGCATCTTTTGTTTAAGCTTTTACAGACAACCTGCTATTACCAACCATCTGGGAATATGAGTGTAAAAGGGGATGAGGATAATGTTGCAAGTGTCCAGACCAGAAGCGGTGCTGAGGTCCTTACTTGCTCCTCCATCATGCTGAAATCCTGTCATTGCAGGATTATAGGTTACTATTTACCCCATTTTGGGTTTCTATGTCTCTGCTAATGGTGCGTAGTAATTCTGTTTTTCTGTGTTTGTATGGGAGAACTTTGGAAGATGATTTGTCGCAGAGGTAGATTCAAGGTTTGTTTGTGTAAAGAATTCTACTTGTATGATGCTCTGGAAAATCTGGGTGGGCCTCTTAGGGAAATTAATTTCTCCCAGTTGTCGCCTAAGCCTGGTGAGCTTAAGTTTACATCAGAGAGTTTTTCTTCAGTTGGGATTTAGAGCATTTTGTTGTACTTTCTTTAAAAATAAATAAATAAATAAATAATATTCAGAACAGGTTTTCTAAAGAATATCCTTGTTTTAAATACATTTTAATGCTATTTTGCGTTTAATTTTGGAAATGGTAATAGATAAATGGTCTCTTATTATGTATGTTGTCTTCTCATGCACTAGAGCTCCTGCTTGACCAGACAGGATGTCTGTTCATTGAAAGCTGTTGTCAATCAGTGGCCATTGTCTTGTAGATTTGCACTTTGAAATACTACCATTATTGGCAGTGAGTTTTGTGAGTGCACGTTTTCTGTTTCAAATACTTTTTTGTCCCCTTTCCTTTATTGCTTATTTACTTGCAGGCATTTGAATTGCCTGACTTCATTGAACTTGAGTTTGAAGTTGCTGATTCTGTGTCTTCGGTCTAGACTCTGTCCTTTTAAATAACAGTAACGAAGTGCTGTCATGATGACTGTGTTGCTGTCTCCAGTGTGGGAAAATCGTCTCTGCTGCTTCCGAAAGCTTTGCCTGAGGTGGCTCCGTGTAATTGTAACATTTTAGATAATTGTTTGTAGTTTGTACTGCTGAGAACTGCTTAAAAATGAATAGATTGAAACCCCATCTCTCCGTTCTCTGCTTTGCTAATGACATAATGGTGCATGATTGGAGTTTTAAGTATTTTTTGGAACAGATGCGGTTTGTGTCATTGTGCTTCTCTAAGGTGGATATGTTGTTTGGAGAAGACGTGTATCTTCTGAAGTGTGCTGTGAGGAGGTATCAATTGAACGTCTTCTGTCACACAGGAGTTACATCAGACAAGGCAGGTGTTTCGGTGCAATTAATGAATGATGATTTTTGGTTTCACTGTCAGCTGTATTCGTTCAGAGGTTTATAGTGTTAACTTTTGTTTCCAGTAGAATCTGCACTGCAACGACTATAGGCAGTCTGAGGCTGCAAATCCCTCACTGAAAAAGTCTAGGCTATTCCATGTGGGGTTGCTACTAAAGGATTGTAGGAGCTGGTCTCTGTGCTATGTAAATGGGGGTGTGGGAGGATTCCTGTGCATCTGTGCCTTAACCTTGCTTTGCTCATATCAGCTGTATCTGTTTAGCAGGGCAGGGAGTGCTTTGGCTGCACTCCTGCTCTTCTATCAGTAGCAGATCTATCTAAACTGGCATTGTTTTCCCGTTTCTCATTTGTACAGCTGCCTCTTTCCATTTCCCCAGACAAGGATGTTGGTTTTCCTTGTTGTGGCAATTTTTCTGTAGGTTCTTTGCCTAACCTTGGTCTGTAAAACCATCCAGGTTAAGAAAGAAACTTCAGACTGAAAAAAGGGAAGAAGCTTCAGTCTGATCTGTCTACAGTGTAAGAAAAGTATCAGTACTTTGTGGAGATGTCCTCTGTGTCATTACTATTTTTAATTTTTTTAAAAATCAAAATAAGAACAGAATGTAGGAATTACTCATATTGAGTCAGACCCAAAGTCTGTCTAACCCCATATCCCTTCTGACAGTAGCCAAAAGTGAAAAGCTTGAGAAGATTACAGCAACAAGGTAATGACCCCACTATCTGTCTTTTCCCACCCTTCAGTGGTATGTGACTCAGGATATTTTCCTGACACAGGGGTGATTTCCATGAGGATATTGACTGTTACTGCATTTCTCTTCTGTAGATCTGTTGAGCCTCTCCTTAAAGCTGCAGGGTTTTAGTAGCCACAGTATCTTGTGGCAGAGTCCCATGACTTAGATCAAATTTGTGTGAATACTACTTCCATTTGTTCATTGTGAGCATGCTACTGCTGGTCCCTAGCTCTTGGGCTACAAGAGGCACAACTCTTCATCCAAGCTGTGCCGCCTGTAAATTTTATCAGCCGTGTTATATCCTGGCTCCTTCATCCCCTTTCCAGGCAGTGGGGTATTAGCTGCTCAGCTGTTGATTGTGTGAGGAGAGGACTGTAGGCAGCATTCAAGGTGCAGGCCCACTGTGGGTTTAATAGCAGTGTTAAGCTTGTCTCTTTTTTTGTTCTCTCCTCTGCATAGCTTCTAATAACCTGCTGTTTTGTTGTGACTGCTAAGCATTTAGCTGATGGTTGCCTGAAAGCATCTATTTTGTGTTGGAGGAAATATATCGTGCTTGGTCCAACAGCCCTAGGGAAGCAAGGCAGCTGCTGCTTCATGCCTCTGGGCCGACCAGTGTTGAGGCTGAAATGTATCCCCAGCAGGCATGGGTGTGCACTGTGTGTGTATGCCAGGGATAAGACAGGCAGAGAGAGCACTCAGACTTCTGTTTGAGCAGGCAGGAGCTCTGGGAGTGAGAGTAGGTGCATACACACGTTGGAGGAGCTGCCCAGCAGCTGAGCTCAGATGGCTGTCCTGGTGTCCCCGGTTGCTGGCACCTGGACATACGAGCTCCCTGGTCCCACAGCCAACAACCCAGCTGCTCTCCTCTGTAGAGATACGCAGGTGTTCTCAAGCTCACAGGTGGCCCTCAGAGACCCACTCTAAACCCCTTGCTCCCAGCCACTTCTGCTCTCCAGCCTGGAGCATGTTAGAGCTCACATGCTCATAAACCCGATGCAATCCCAAAATGCCCTTCCCTTTCATCCCACCATGTGCCCTACACCCCAAGGCAGAAACACTCCTTAGTTGGAAAGGTGATGAGGGGTAGCTTCTTCCTGCAACTCACCTTGCTGGGTTCCATACATGGACTGTGGCTAAGGTACTCCTGGGACAGACAGGGTGTTACTCAGCTGGAGTCTTGCTCTGGGGTCCTGCCTGCTTCTCTTCCTCTGCTGTTCTACATTTGTTGAGATTGGATTTGGATGGGCCTGGGAGTTGTCTGGAGATGTATTATTTGTGTAGATGAAATTAGATTATAATCCCAGAATTATACTTCAAATTTGAGTAGTATCTGAGCCCATTGCTTTATCCACGACATGAAGATTGACTTTTTTCCAAGTGCACGGCCTTTTGTAAATGTAATTTTTAAACTCTTTTTTTGCAGTCAACCCATATTTTTACTTTCCTGGCTAATTTAAATATTGTCAACAAATCTTGCATCTTAGTATTCACCTTTTTTTCCTAGTTGTATTAAGAATATACTGAGTAGCATAGATCTTAATGCAGCTCTGCCAAACGACTGATGGCTTCCCTCTAACAGCAGATTGTCATCTTTTCTGATTTTGAAAAATTATCTATGCAAGAATCAATAAGGTACTCTTTCTGTCTAGCCAACAAAGAAGTTGTCTTTATTTTCAAGTTTTGTCTGGTGTAGTATTAGGCATGTCATTGGCAATGATGCTTCTGTCATTTTCTTTTGGAAATTATTTCATAATAGCTTTCATAGCTTTTTTTGGTCAGAATTTATGTACTCAACAATTTCATTCTGTCATTCATAATAATTTCCCCAGCCCTTGTAATTTTCTGAATTAGTCCTGTCATCCTTCATTGTGACAAGATTCCCATGTACCTTTGTTAAGCAGATGAAATATATTCAGCTATTCTGACTTTACCTTTTAAATTCAGGGCTTCTCTCACTTTTCAGGTCTTAAAGACTTTGCCCCATGATCCAGCAGAACTGAGTATCTTGTTCCATCTGTATTCTTTTCTATTTGCAGGAAATGCATCTCAGAGCAGTATTACACGATGACCCACTCTGGTTTTGGGACAAGAGTGAGGTGCCCTATTGGTACACTTTGTTTTGAGTGTTGGTTAAATACATACGTATGTAATTAAAAAAAAAAAAGTTATGTTTGCCCATGTTTTACTTAGGGGAAAAAACCTACTGGCATAGTACACTAATTATGAGAAGGCGTTGCTTTCTTTTTTTCAGAAAATTATTGTAGTAAGTGCAGTAGCTGTACAAATAAAGAATTCATATATTCTTCCCTATTTACCACAGTAAATAAAAAAAAAAATTTATTCTTGACAGTTTCTACAGGTGTCTGCTTTGAGCAATGCAAATAAAAAAAAATTAGGTTTTGTGTTATCATTTTCTCCTTTATGAGCATACCCAGTTCTGATCTTTTTCCTGAATTCTTCGCAGAGCTGTTGTTTTCAATTGAATCTATAATTAAATGTGTCTCTCTTGATCATTCCATATCAGATCCATATCTCTAGTCATTTGACTTTATTTTCTTCAGCTTTTAAGGATATTGCTTGTCAATATTTTTGTATTTCTGTAGTGTATCTGCAGCTTCTAGTCAGTCCTTTCTGAAGTCCTTCAAACTCTGCTGCGGGATCTGCAGCAGGGCAGTGAATCACCTCCTGGCTGATACGCTTATGCAATGGCTGGCAGCAAAGGCTTGGCTGGGTTAAAGTCCTTTGCAGAAATAACATTCATTGAGGAGATTTTTCTTTTTTTCCTAGCCCCAGGCTATAGTGATCTGTTCCTGTCTGGAGTTTTTGTCATCGGAGATGGAGTGGGAAGTGCATGCTTTTTGCCAGAATTGAGCTGGGACATCAACATTTTCTGGTATAGGAGTTCTATAACATTCTGCCTGGGGCTTTGGAAATAATTGCTGATTAAACTTAGTGTACTAGTTCTGGTAGGGTGACCACATATCTGTCATTTTATTCTGCCAACATAGACTTCATAGCCCCTCTAGTTTGGTTACTGAAGTCCTAGTGTGTGTCAGGCTGAAAAGGAATGGGATGCCCTGGTGCTGTATGTGCTGTGTTGTGTATAGCAAGTGGAAATGTTCAGATACAAAGACTTCTCCAGACTCCTCTAGGTTCACCAGTCCCTCAGAATTCCCTCAGAATTGCTATTTTTTGTTTTTATGAGCACCAACATTTCTTTCTGCCATTATGGAGCATTCAGAACCAAGCCTCAGCAAAGCTTCTTTGAAATATCAAGTACTTGTCTGCAGTTCCTTTGGAGCCCTGTTCTAAAATGTCGAAGGTTGGAAGTTTGTTGTTGTAATTAGAGATAAAGGAGAATTTTTGAATCAAATGAGATTTTGTAAATGAAAATGTTTTGCAGACCTGGAAGTAGATTTCCTACAGGCTCTCCTCATAAGTGACTTCATGGGCCTGGGCAGCTTCTATCCCGTTGCAGCTGTTTTTTGTAGGTGGTGTGGAGCCTGTGAATGCGGGGGTAAATGGTCCCGATAGTCTGTCTCCTTGTGTTTCTGGTGAGAAACACGTGCTAGCATGGCAATTACTGCTTGGAAGCTCTGAGGAAGAGCAAGCTCTTTCTGTGCTAAGAAGTGCCACATATACAAGAGCCTCTGCTTAGGAGCTGATTGTACAGAACAGGTTGGAGTAGGGAAGAGGAAGCTCTACTCTACCCTTTTTAAAAATAATTGAAGCTGAGGGTGCCTTAACACTATGTAACTTTGGACTGGGAGCTCATAGGAAGGCAGAGGATTAAGTATTTGGCCTGGTAGAATAACATGACTTGTAACCCCAGACTTTCATATGACTCCATTATTGGGAAAAATAAAATCAGAATAGCCTTTAAAAGTTGAAGCTGTTACTGGAGTGTAAAAGGCAATGAAATGCTAAATTTCATGCATCTCATATAAGAAACATTTTGCATAGAGTTAGCTACAGCAGTGCTAACCATGTTTACTGAACACAAACACTTGTTACAGGCCAGCTTAGAGCTTGAGGTGTTGTTTCATGTCTCCAGGCTTGGTAGAGGAGCTGTGCTTTATTCTCAGGGCACTAAGCTTGCTGCCATGCAGAATGCAGTGTGATCTGTCTCTAGGGAAATGAGTCCACTCATCTCATCAGGAACTGATTCTGGCAAACGACTGGTAAATGTTACGACACATTATTGTCTTTCTACTGTATTCTCTCTGTCTCTTAATATGTGTGCATATGAAATGCATGTGGTGATTTGGGGTTGTAAACATACTGGTATAATTCACAAGTAACAAATGAGCATCAGTTAAAAATTGAACTGATCCTTCCAGCAGTAACAATTTAAGGAAGCAATCAACAGTGTGAATCACTTAGCTGGAAAAGAAGAAATATCTAGATACAAATGGCATTTGGCAAATGAGTGATGGTATAACAGTCTGAATGCTGTACAGACTATGATCCAGCTGTTGGCATTACTTTTAGTGTCCTGAATTGCTCAGCTGCCACACTCTTCTGAGGCTTCAGAACATCATAAATACTTAAGTTTGTATTCACTGGTTTAAGATGTTGCCAAAAGCATTAAAAGAATTGCTGTCCTAAATTAATTAACTTTTGTTTGTTGAATCCGTAGTGTGGAACAGAAATGTCAGTTTTATTCAGACAAAAGGGAAGTTTCATCTCCGGGCCATAACTGATTTTGCCCTGGCTTAACAAGTCATATATTTCCGCTCGACCTGAAAGAGAAAATTTTTTTTAAAATTATTGCTTCAGGCCACATATAACCTCATCATTTGCAGCAGTGCAATTTAAGAGATTTAATGTAAACTACTTGAAGCTTTTTGATGATGTGTTTGACCTAACCACAAGAAAAAAAATTGCCTAACCTTCAGTTATAGTAGCATAAGAAATAGAAATCAGCAGATACGAAATAGTGTAAAATGGCACAGTCTGCCTGCTGTGCTACATGGCTGCCCCTCCTCTTGCTTTGAGCACATCATTGCCCACCCTCCTGCCTGGTGACATCTTTCCTGAGGCAGAGGCAGCAGCTGTGTAAGGCTGGGTTCTCTGCTGGAGCTTTGCCCACCTGGCAGCCTATCTTGGTTTGAAAGACAGGTGTCTGCTAAGGAGGGCAGGAGCCTCCCTTGGAATGGAAAATGTAACCCCCTTCCCTCCGAATTATTATAATTTTGAAATTATGAGAAATAGGAATAACAGTTCTTACTAGTGTATATAACAAGGCCATAATACAGAAATACTGGCTTAACCTGACAGAGTCAGGATATGCCCTGGCACCCTGCCGGGCAGGGTGGTGGTAGCAGTCCGATAAAGTGGTGGCTGCAGTCCTCCTTGAAGTGGTTCTGTTGAAGCGGTGATCCTGTAGAAAGGTCTGGTCCTCCTTTGAAGGTCCAGTGGTGGTTATGTAGCTCTTGTCCTCTGGGAATCCAGTAGGTAAGGGCTGCTTATGGTGTTCCAAACCTCAGATTATATCCAGGTGGGAATGCTTGGTTCCTCCCCCTGGGCGGAGCATCTCACAATGGGTTGATGTGATTCTATGAGTCCTGCAGTGAGGCTGGATGGCCCATTAAACAGAAGATACCTCCCGGAGGGAGTTATCAGGGATGTGTCATGGAAGAGATAAAGAGCACTGCCCCACCTGGTTTCAGCAGATGGTGATAGAATACATACTTTTGGTTACATCTTACATTGTAACCTAGGACACAACCCTGTGGTGCTCAGCACTGTGTGCTGCCCTCCCCAAGGCCTTGCCATCAGGAGCGAGCATGGTGGCGCAGAACAGCTTGCTTTGATTTGCTTTGGTCTTCCAAAGTGTGGTGTGATCTTTAGCCATAGAGACCAAGCATGTCAAAGTGAGAAGGAGGTTGCAATCATGCTTGTTCTTTTTCTATTTTCCCTAAAAGTCTCTGTCAAATCTATTGTTCTTTTTCAGTTCCGTTATACCAGGTGGGGACTGCTTTGTCGCTGCTGGTGGAAGCACTGCTCTTACCTGCCTTCATACCTGTCTTTTCTGGCATAGTTCTGCTTGAATTAGTTCAGCATATGCACGTGATTGGTTCATGTAACAAGTTTGTAGATCATTAGAAGAGATTTTGTGAACAAATACCTAATTTTTTTACCTACTGCTATTCAAAACCGTAATATTGACCTCAGCATTGTTTAAACTGACTAATTCTTCAAATAAGTGGATTACAAAAAATGAAATGTTTTGTTGGTACGAGGAAGTATCATGTTTTTCATTCAGGTCTTGTAAATGGAGGGAGTGGATGATGCAGGGTTGTGCTGGGAATCGATTGCCTTTTGGAGCAGTAGCTTTAGTACTGTCCAAAAAAGTCACTGCGGTCCTTTCAGCATCATTGTGTACATGCTTTTTCAGGTACAGGAGAAGTGCCATGAGGCAATTTAATAACAGTGAGATGCAGATGAGAAGGAAGGAAAGTGAGGCAGAAAAGATCTGTATATTGACTTGAAGAATTACATGCTGTATACTTGTTTGTCATGCAGCTTTGAGTGCTGCTTGTTTTTCTGTCTCTCTATGCCTTCATTCTTTTGTGTTATCTTTGTAATGTCAATCTGAAATGTTCTTCGCCACAGGTTGTGAAATTGTGAAATCTTTATTCAAAATCAATTCTTCCACTAGGACTTTTTTCTTGGATAGGCCTTGTGGGTTTTTTTGTAGTTTTCTTTTTTTTTTTTCCTTTTCTTGGAGGGGGGGAGGGGGATGTCTTGTATCTTATGATCTTAAATGGCGAAAGATTATAATTTTATATCTCAGGAAAGGGAGATAATATTTCTTTTCTACTGGGATGCAGTATTTGACTGTACTTGAAAAAGTCTAAACCTTGGATATAAAATACTGCAGCTTTTGTATTCAGAAAAGCTGTTTTAGGATATTCTGAAAGGTTTTTAAAAGGTATTAGCTGTAATTTTTCTTTTCTCATGAATCCTGTAAGTGTTGAACATATAGCAGAATGAAGTGCTGTGCTTTCCAGGTGGGAAGAGAAAATAAATGGTGCCAATAAAATATTGAAAACTCTGTGAAGAATTGCTTAAGTAGTTTTTCAGTAAAAGTATGTGATGTCTGTAGAATACATGGCCTGCTGGACAGTAAAGATTTTTTTTTCCCCTTCTAATCAGGACACAGGCGAATTGAACTCCGTACCTCATGTGGACATTGAGGTTGTACCATTGTAGAAAGTCTACACGTGATACTTCACTATTCATTTTCTGTTTTTTTCTGAATCTGTAATTTTGTAAAATATTTTCATTTTGTCCTGTAAGGATGCTTCATTCTGCAGCAGTGAGTTGTACATATTTATTTTTTATTACCCTAAAATGTTTGTTTTAATATTTTATGTTCATAATAGTGCTGAGCTTTGAATTCTATCTACACTTATGTTCTATCCTTCATGGCCTGAGCACAAGTAGTGGAAGCAGTGGTACCTATTGCTGCAGATTGTTTTAGATGAACTTTAAAGACTTCCGTGTGTTGCTGTGGTGTGGCAAAGTTTCTAACATTTTAAGCGCTTTTAGGCAAAGTGATTTAAGGGTGATTTGTATCTTGGAGTACATGGATTTTAACAGTTCTATTGGAGCAATGAAACCTGAAAAAGCTGATTCAATATACCCAGTAAAGAAGTATCGATTATGTAATGTTGAAACCATAGAATCAGAATGGCTTTGGTTGGAAGGGACCTTGAAGATCATCCGGTTCCAACCCACCTGCCATGGGCAGAGACACCTTCCACTAGACAAGGTTGCTCCAAGCCCTGTCCAGCCTGGGCTCAGACACTTCTAGGAATTGGACATCCACAGCTTCTCTGGGCTACCTGTTCCTGTGCCTCACCACCCTGACAGTGAAGAACATCTTCCTAATACCTAATGTAATTTTTTTCAGGTTAAAACCATTCTTCTTTGTCCTGTCACTACGTGCTGTTGTAAATTTTCTTTCTCCATCTTTCTTGTGGGCTTCCTTCAGGTACTGGAAGGCCACAATTAGGTAACCCCAAAACTTTCCCTTTTTCAGGCTGAACAAACCCATTTATCTGAACCTTCCCTCATAGGAGAGGTGCTCCAACCCTCTGATCATCTTGGTGGCCTCCTCTGGACTCGATCCAGCAGGTCAATGCCCTTCCTGTGCTGGGACCCCAGAGCTGGGTGCAGCTCTCCAGCTGGGCTCTCACCAGAGCAGAGCAGAGGGGCAGAATCCCCTCCCTGGCCCTGCTGCCCACGCTGCTTTGGATGCAGCCCAGGACACGTTTGGCTCTCTGGGCTGTGAGTGCCCATGGCTGGGTCATGTTCAGCCTCTCACCCACCAGCACCCCCGAGTCCTTCTCACAGGGCTGCTCTGATCTGTTCATCCCCAGCCTGTGCTGATACCAGGGTTTGCCCCGACCCAGGTGCAGCACCTTGCACTTGGCCTTGTTAAACCTCATGAGATTCCCACAGGCCCATTTCTCGAGCTTGTCCAGGTCCCTCTGGATGGCATCCTGTCCTTCAGGTGTGTCAACTGCACCACTCAGCTCGGTGTCACCTGCCAGTTTGCTGAGGGCGCACTCGATCCCTTCGTCTGTGTCATTAATGAAGATACTAAATACCACTGGTCCCAGCGTGGACCCCTGAGGAGCACCACTTGCACATTGAGACTCCAAGCCGTTGACCAATCCAGAGGATTCTGGATGTGACTCTCCAACCAATTTCTAATCCATCTAATAGCCCACTCATGAAATCTGTCACTCCCCAAAGCCACCCACTTCTTCATACCTTACAAAGGGAAAGAATGGTATATACAAACATAGTAATATGTGTCAATTTTTCCAGCTTTGTTTAGTACGGAGTTTTTAAAAAGATTTTTAAATCATTTCATGTCTTTGGAAATACTATTGAAGAAATGGCAGCAGTGATGCAGCAAAATATCCAAAGAAGATATGTTTTGTTGTGTGCTCCTCCTTCTTGCTTTTCTGAGTTGACTATCTAATTAATGAATTCACAGTAACTCACTTTATTTGGATGAACTTTATGTTACCTGGTATGACTCAAGATCCCTGTTTTGCTTGTATGTAATTAACATAAAATCTCAAACTGGAAGTCTGCAATGTCGTGTCTGATCACAAAAGCCAGCTAACTGTAAAAGCTGATAATGTTTGTAAAGCACATTAAGCTCCCTGGGTGAAAGGTACCATAGAAATACAAAGTATTAAGCCAGTAGTTTAATTATAAGATAAGAAGTAATTGAAATTTTCCAACATGGTTGCATGTAGAAGACATTCTGGTGATTTGCTTTGTAATATTTAGGTCAGTGAATTGAGATGTCTTTCTAAATCCTTTATGAATATTCTCTCATTTAAGTGCATTGCTCGAAGGTGTCTGATACATTTATTTGGCTGGCTGATACTGCAGTTTAAAAATACCACATTTCAAGTAGGCAGGGAAGTGCTGTATAGAAACCTTTGAAATAATCAACCTTCATCCTTCAAAATGACAGTTATTGTGCTATAATAATTGTAGAAGTACTGAATTTGCTTCAATTGATTTTTTTTTTTTGAATAGTAGACTGCTCGTTTAATACACAGCGCCTCTAGAATTTTAATCTCCATGTCCCTCTTGTGGCTTACAATTTGGTGGAGATTTCCATTGAGATATTTTTCCTTGCCATATGTATACCTATATAAAAACCAAACATTTTATCACGAGCACTAAATCCTGCTTTATGGCACTTACTGTGCTGTCAGATAGAACAATTCATAAGGTGAAATCAGTGCTTTTATGTGGCATTTAGTCCTGAAAACTTTTGTACTACTTCCATTTACAATAAAAGATAGCCTGTAACAACTGTATGCTATTTTTGACTCTGAAATGTCCAGTATGGATGTTAATGTGGTAACGGTTCCCTCCCTGTTGCATCTGTTTTGACTGTAGGAGTATGTCAGTTGTGTGCGCCTTGGATCGTCTCAGCATCCCTGCATCTCTTCCCAAACTACCTCCATGGTCAGTAATGCTTGATACAGTGGACACTGTGTGGGACAGAAGGAGGGATTTGAGTCTCCATCATGCTCTTAGACCCTGAGGGGGAATTTCCTCCTTGGTCCCCTGCAGCTTTTCTCCTCTTGCAGTCATGGCAACACTGTAGGACCAGAAGCAGCCTTGCTTCCAGCCCAAAACTGTCTTTCATGACTCTGCTGGTAGGAGTTAAAAAACTAAATGGAGACCCTACTGCATTCTGCATGCAGTGGGGCAGTGTTTTAGTTAGTTGTTGGTTTATCTTTGTGAGAAAAACAAAAGCTTTGAAATACTTTTACCTTTTTTTTCTTTGCACAAAAATCCATTTTTCTGAAGAGGGAAATCTCTTTATTCTTTTGCTTCCCATGTGATTTTCTGTTGTGGAGGAAGAGCCCTGTCCTGTGGGACATGGCTGCGGCAGAGTCCGTATTGGCCGAGGTGTGCTGCAGAAACATCGCCTCAGACGGTGCCTTTGCCAGAAAGCTGCTGAGCCAAGGAGAGAGACTGTTCCCAGGCAGTGGTCAGGGGATGTCTCTACATACGGTAAAAGCTGATCTCTAAAATGCTACAACCTTGAGCTCATAGGATGCAAAAATTTTTAGGGGGACCTGAATTTGGCAGAAATGGTAAAAGGTTCTTCTAATTAATGACGTAAAGTGTTTTCAGGTTTAAAACTACAACCTGGACTGGACATTCTAAAGCTTGAGTGTGAAAACCAGATTAAGTTTAGCTGCTCAAAAGTTGTCGGTATGGCTACAGAGATTTGAAGAAAAATATAATTTTGAAAATAAGTACCCTTAAAGATTTAAGTTTTGAAGAACTGAACAGATTTGCTGTGTATTTCAAAATGTGGAAACCTAGGACTGAGCGTGGGGGGCTTTTTTAGTATCTTCATAGCAAAAGGCTGTGGCCTCCATTTTCCCCAGCCATGCTCTGGGGCTGTGCTGGGAGGGCAATATGCTGCAGCCTTACAGGCCTGTTGGAGCTCAGTGCCTGTCTTGCCAAGTAGGGAAACTAAAAGGGCCATTAATTCTCTAAATTATGGTTTGCAGTGCAGGGTGTCCTCTGAGGGATGCAGAACAGTTTGCCTATGGCATCACACTACTTTTCCTGAGCTCTGGCTCTAAGCACCAATCACAGATGTGCAATCCTGTCGCTTTATAAGGAAAACAAGATTTTGCTATGAAGTTAAGGGGAAATTTGATTGTCCCAAAAGGAGGAAGCCTTCCCGAGGAGAGAGAGCTAGTTCAGTTCCTTCTGGCATCCTGGGAAGCCCCCTTAACAACATTTTTCTAGTCTCTCCATATGCTATTAATCCCCCTTGATCTTCCTGATCATCCCTCCCCCATGCCCTTACCCCCTGATTCCTCCTGAGTCCCAGAGGAAAAAAAAAATCACTGCAGCCACCCTGCTGCCCTTCCCCCAACGCTGTTGCATTTATAAACCTTGTCCTATGGCGTTGCATCCCACGCCTGGCTATGCTGCAAATCCTCTCCCTGGAGGGGCAGAGATGGTGGAGATTCTTGTGCAGGTATGCAGCAATGCCTCAGAAATTAAAGCCTTGGCTCTTTGGCAAGGTGCATGGGAGCAGGTCAGCTGCAGCCAGCCAGCATGGTTGGTGTGGAGGACAAGGAGGGCAGGAGTGTGTAATCACTGAGCACAGTGCCTGTCAGCGATTTGGTTTTTGCCTTATGTAATGGATTGAAAATATACTTCATCACAGTCTACCTCTGCAAATTATTCACTTTGAAGGTAGAGTCAAGTGTAAGAATATGGCTGAGGCCAAGGTCCAGATTTAGTCATAGTCAAAGAATGAGTTAACAGTGAAGTCTTTTTGTGAGGTAACATAGTAACATTGTTTTGACTGTCTCCTGGTTTCTTTGTCATCCCCATATCTTACTTTGAATGACAAATCTTTCATTATTGTCTATGCAGTTGAACTATCTGTTTACATACTATATGTATTTTTTTTTTAATATTGGGGTGGCCCTGTGTCAGTTGGAATTCAGGCAGGACCTGAAATTTTATTGCCTGCATATTCAATTGAATACTATCATGCTTCATGGACCATGAAGTTTAGATTGTATCTGGTAAATGAGAAAATGCTTTTTATAAATAATTAGTCTTCTGCTTAATTACAGGACTAGGTTTTCCAGCACATTTGTCATGTGATCTGTGTATATGGTGTTGCTGTTTCTAATTGAATGTGAGAAATAATCGGCTTTCTTAAAAACTTTTGGGTCAATACTTGCCTCATCAAACTCCAGCTGATGGATTTAATTTGCTGTTTACGGAGTTATTGATTAAATAACTTAGAATTCTTTGAAAGAGAGGTAGTTACCTGGAAACTTTTACCTCGTGAATGCACTGGTAAAAAGAGCTTTCTAAATGTTACTGTTGATTAATAGTTTACTTAGAAATAATAAACCCAGTATAAATTAAATGTAACATGGTGTTTCACTATTTGTAATAGACCCTTTCTCTTTTGAGTTCTTGTTTGATTTACTTGCAAAGTGGCTTCTGCTTTTGTGTATGATGCTTAAAAGGCAGGCAGAATTCAAGATCTTTCTTCCTAGAGGAGAAGTTGCCAGCGGTGTCTCTTGGTGCCTTCTGTTCATAAAGCCTGTCTAAAGTCCCTCTCATGCCTCGTGGAGGGCACCTGTCAGAGCAGCTTCTTCACACACATCCCAGCCTCCTCTTCCTGCCACTACCACACACTTTCCCCTCTGTCTTTTATAGGTGATCTAGTATAATTACTAAATCCATTGTATGTTTCACTCTTTCTTGTTATATAGTTTCCATCTTTTGGGTGGTGGAATATTTGTCTTTGGATATCTGTTTACATAAACTAGCAATATCAAGTCTCATTTAGAATTAGAATTAGTAACTATACTCCCTCATTTTGTAATAAACACTAGAATAGAAGCTTATTTTTCTTTAAGAGGTATTTAAAGGTTTGTTTTAAAAATAAAAGATTTGTTTTGTGTGTCAAAGGAAAATTTTTTAAATGGAGTTTTATTTTGTGCATAAATTAATGTTTCAGGTTTGGTTTTTGCTTTCTTTTCCAAGTGCCACCTACTGGTATTCTTGAAGCTGTCTTTGGTAAAATTTGCCTCTTCAGAAAATAAGGCTATACATGCTTCTTTTTATTGGAAACTCCTGTAAAGAAAAATGAAAAGAATGAAAATGAATTGAATATTTTGCAAGTTTATTATTTGGTTAAACTTGTATACTGTTACAGATCTGGATATCCCCTGGATTTTTTAATGAAAAATACTTATGAGAAGAACCTCCCTGTATTTTGTCCCAGTTGCAGTACTACAGTGTGTACAATTTTTCTTTTTTATTTGACAAATGTGCTACTGATCTAATGTGCATTTGATCATAAACCTTGGCTTAAAAAAGAAAGACAAGCAGTTTTTCTGAAGGTGCTTTTTCTAGCAGTTCAGTTTCAAGAGCCAATGGAGCTCTTTTGTCCTGATTTTGCAATTAGGTTGAAATGAAGTGGTGATTTTGTGGGAACTGTTACCAAAATCTCATAAATCACCACTACAGGAGAGTGTATTACAGATCCTGCTACTCTAGCCTGGGCTGAGTGGGAAGGAAAGGCTGCTGTCCCTCTCTAGTGCTCCTGTACCAATCCCTCCAGTGGAAAACCTGATGGCTTTCACCACACTGCTGATAGATCTGTGTGGTTTTAGCAGATCAGAGAAGCCTCGTGCTTGCTCTCTAGTGCAGTTGTTCTGGCTGACTCAGCAGGGTTTGGTACTTACGTTCTTCTTTTTTCCTGTGGAGCATGCGAGTTAGGCAAACCCATACCATTTCTCTTAAATAAATAAATATATCTGCTTTCAGAGCTCACAGCATGCACAGCAAAGAAATACTAAGTTGAGAAAACTGACTTGTATAGTTGAATCTGTATTGCTGTATTTTCCTCAAAACATTTGATTCCCTGCAAACCTTAGCAGTACCGTCAGTTTGGGCTCTCAGAAGGTGCTTGCTCTTTTCCTTTTCCTTTTCCTTTTCCTTTTCCTTTTCCTTTTCCTTTTCCTTTTCCTTTTCCTTTTCCTTTTCCCCAGTTCTTAGCTTCTGCTAAATCACCTATTTCTACTACTAAGTCTGGCAGGTTTTTTGTCTGATTCCTTTATCCTCAGTTTGCATCTTTGAGGAATGGATTTTGCTGGTCCATGCAGAGCTGGGTACTATTCTCCAGGTGCTGGAATGCCTTTCTGTTCTTACAGATCCCTCCTGTTGTTTGGACTGCACCTTATCTTTCTTTATCTCCCTCACGGCATTTTACATTTTGGAGTCAGAAGAATAAAAGTAAACAACCTGAAATACGTATGATATTTGTAAAGATAACACATTTGACCTCTCTTACTGCCTTGCATCCCAGTGTAGTGTATGCTTTGAGGTAGAGCACTGAGAGTGTCAAAAATGCACCTTTAAGAATGAGGCTTCTCCTTCACCTGTTTAGATATTGTATAAAACCAAAGAAAGAAATCCCTCAGTAAATATTTTTTTTTAAAATGTAATTTCTGCAGGCATCCATTTTCGTCTCAACTATCCATGACTTTTTTCAGTAACTATATGATGACCTATCATCATCCCGTTAGGTAATCCTTCATTAATTAAAATACAGGCAATAAAGTAAGAAAATAGCAAGACATCCTTCCGTTTCATGGAGTGTCTTGCAGCATGGAGTTCTTTGAGCTCTCTGGGCTAAGAGTGCCATTACAGACAAGCAGGTGGCCTCTTTTGTGTTCTATTCATGGCCAATATGAGGGCATGGATGAAAAGGAGCCCGTGTGTTGTCCCTTCCCTCTCAGTTTATCTGGAGACTAGGAGAAGGCTGGATTCCTGAAATCAGGCTTTGGGATGCTAGTACTCCTTCCCCTTGCAGTGGGCTATGGATGATGAATGAAATGTTCTGGTCATTAAAATGTGTATTTGCTTCCATGAAGTGCTGTTTAGGGATCTGTTGCACGAACAGATTTCAGTGGGGAAGACTAATGGCATTGCTGTTTTGATTTAAGACTGCAAATATGGTTACAGAAACTGATTTTCAAAGGGATTTGTGCATTGGAAGCAGTGTCTTGTTGGAAGGAGCCAAGCACTCAGCTGATGCTGGCAGTGAAGCTTGGTGGTGGCTCTCGGGGAACCTTTGGGCAGGGCTGGGGTGGCCACGTTGTCAGTGTGTACCAGCTGCCATTGCTGCTGTCATCTGGGTAATTGCTGACCACTACGAGTGGATCCTGGCAGTTTCAGAGTAATGCAATCTTCTAAATTGATGGGAAAGTCTCTTGACATATCTGGATAAGATGATGATAAATAGGCTGCACTACAGCATTTCCTGGTTGGAAATGTTTTTGTGGTTCAGATTAAACTGGATAACTCTCTTTCCTTGGTGCTGTCCTGAGCACAAGGCTTCTCCCTTTTACTGTCTCGGTACTGTAGGACAAATAGTTGTGATACCACAGACCCCTCTCCAGAAGCAGTAATCATCTTTGACGCTTTTGTATCATTTTCAAAAGTTGCAAACATTTGTTTTTGCTTGATAGCCTGTGATTACTGATTGACACACAGAAGCTGTTTCTGAACTACAGAAGTAAACACTTTGTGCAAAAATGTTGTATTTCCAGAAAAAGAAATGCATAGTTACTGTATAAGTGTCTTTATAGCTTTTATTCCATTTTTATATACATCATTTCTGAGAGTTCTAGATCAAATTTCTGTGAGCACCCAGAAACTTGACCTGCAAATTTAATGTGGCTATTCTGTATTCCATATAGTTCCCCTCTTTATCCACTGCCCGAGTTTCATCTCTCTTCTTCACATCTTGCGTATATGTACATCTTAACACCATCAAGTAAATCCTGGCTTTGCTTCTGGCAGAGTTCCAGAGTGTGCTCTATTCTGCCAGCTGCTGGAAACACTAGAGGAAAAAACTTGTGTCAATCTCATCACCCATTATTCAGCATGGGATGAGATTTTAAGCATATCAGAATCTATGTGGTAGGACTGACTGGCCTCCTGTTGCAGTGATGCTGTCTTGTCATGGCTAATGGGCTGCTGAGTGAAAAAACAAGTGAATAGAAGCATCTCTCTTACAAGGAAGGGCTGAGGGAACTGGGCTTATTCTTGCCCCAAGATGACTGAGAGGGGACCTCATCAACGATTACAAGTATCTGAAGGGAGGGTGCAAAGAGGATGGATCCAGGCTCTTCTCAGTGGTACCCAGCAATAGGACAAGAGGCAGTTGGCAGAGACTGATGCACAGGGAGTTCCACCTGAATACAAGGAAGAACTTTACTGTGTGGGTGACTGAGCACTGGAACAGATTGCCCAGAGAGATTGTGGAGTCTCCCTCACTGGAGATACTCAAGAGCTGTCTGGATGCAATCCTGTGCAGTGTGCTCTGGGATGACCCTGCTTGGGCAAGGAGGTTGGACCGGATGACCAACTGTGATTCCTTCCAACTTGACCCATTCTGTGATTCTGAAAAGCAAATAACAATCATGAGGTATAACAGTTGAGTCGCTGAGCGTGAAAACGAATGAAGCCTGGCTTTGTTAATTGTCAGCACATTAATTGATCTGGCCCCTTTGTTCTCTTGCCAAACTCCTGTCCAGAATAGGGCAAAAACTCTTCTCCCAGCTGCATCCTAAAACCTGTCCCTTTTATGAGAGCTGGCAGGTGCAGCAGCCAGTGACACTGCCTGGCAGTCAGATGCTGCCAGCACTTAGCAGGTTGTACTGCAGTTCCTCCATTGCTCTGTGGAGGCTGCAGGTAGTGACACTTCCCAGCAGCTGATTGTTGTTAATTTTATGGGAGCATAATTATTTTGAAGGGTTTTCATCCCACATAGAATTTAACTAGAATCAGCCAACAGGCTTAGAGAGTGAGTGGGCAGATAATGTGATAAAATAAGCTGAATTTCCTTAGGAAACCATATGGATAATTAAAAAAAAGTTTTTTACATGTAGTTCTTAAATTGAGTAATGTAATTTATGTCACGGTGACAGGAAAACTTTATAGTACTTTGAGATCCTAAGTCATGGGTGTAGTGAAAAATTGTCCCTAATATGACAGTTTTGCTTCCTAAGTAGGTGTGATTTCATACTTCTTAATAGTTTCATTGCTGGTTTAGAGTAGACAGTTACCTGACTACTGGTGGGAATGACCTCATATATGAGGGTAAAAAAATAGGTAACCTTTAAACATATTTCTGTAGCTATGTATTTCTGTAGGTAGTGTGTATTTGAGAGTTTTGTCTATACTTTATCACGAGATGTAAATCTTAACCCTGGATGCAGACATATCTGATAGCAGAATTTTGAAAGCTTCAGAAACAGGCTGGATTGGAAACCTTGAAGATCTGTGTAACTGAAGCTTCAGAAGGAGAGAAAGTTTTCCTGTAACATTTCTGTTCTCTGTCTGATAGTCTGATAGAAAACGACATAACCTTCCTTTCATCAACTAAAAGTAGTCAGCCACAATGAACGTGCTTCCCCAGTGGAAGTTGTTTCATGAAAATAGACAGACAAAAAGAAATTTGCTTTCATGTATATTTATCCTCTACAATATCCTCGGCGTCCTGATTTGCTCAGTTCAGTAATCACAAGAATTATTCTTTCTACTAAGGGTCAAATATAAATTGCTTATTTTTCATACAGCTGTCTTCTTATCTATATTCTATGACACAGAGCCACACCTCCCAACCTCCCCCAAAACAACCAAGAAACTCAATTTTTGTGGTTAGTATCTGCATATCATAGAATATTATGGGTTGGAAGGGACCTTAAAGATCATCTAGTTCCAGCCCCACTGCCATGTAGAGTAAGAGCTGCGGCACACAGATTGATACATCATGATTTAATTTCCAAGCTCATGCTGCTAATCCACTTTTTTCTGTTAAGGGATGGCTTCCCTTGGTGGGTGCTTCCCGTAGCCTTGCGGTGTGTTGGCTGTTGTGTAATACATGCCCATGTGCATGGACTTGCCCCAGGGTAACAGTGTAGTTGTGGTGATACATATCATAGGTTGCAAATCACGCTCTGTTCATAATAGGTTGTTTATTGTAGCTGTAGCATTAATGTATTTTGGACTCTCTGTGCCCTGAGATAGTTGCAGTCTGTGTTTGCTCTGTTAGTGTGGACAAGCTGCCATATGAAGCCTTGCTTTTTGGATAGAGACTGCAGTTAGTTTATGACACTTTATTTTGACCTTATATGCCTGTTGGGCAAGTTGACGTGGCTTGCTATTGCTTTCTTCCTTGAGGGTAAAGCAGTTTTCATCTCTTGGGACATGAAGTCAGCTTCTTGAAACTTACATTAACAGCCAAATACAAACTGGAAGTGGAACAAAATAATGTGTTTGTGGACTACAGAGGACAAACACAAGGAAAAAAGATTTTGCACCGGATGTACCCATATCTTCTGGTTGAGTGAAGTCACCCTAGCAGTACTGGGGTATCCAGCTTAGCATTTATTGACCTATAAGAATGCTGGTGCACATAGGGTGTGGTGTGAGTTGAAGTGTAATAGGGATGTTAGCTAGTTGCACTAGGTTTTCTGGGCATGCATCATTATATTGTGGGCAAAGGCTATCGATACTTATTGAGGGCAGCAGCATTTGGGAGGCAGAGCTGGAACAGTTGATGCTGTAGCAGCTGCATGTGGATATTTAGGCCATGACTTTTTAAACATTGGTAAAAGCCAGGCTGCTTATTGAAAGGACGGTGCTTGAATGAGAACATGGGAAAATTGCTCCTAGTTTGCCTAAGGACAATGTCCTGTGCCATTTGGGAACTATTTCTGTCTTTTTAAAGTGATTGGCTCTGCAGCAGTGAAGCTGTTCCTGTCCATGCCGTAACAACAAGGGGAGGAGGCTCCTTTCCCACTGAGCAGGTCTGCAGCACTGGTCTGGAGCAGCAGCCTCCTGGCACCTCTGTAGGCTGTGTACTCTGCCCTCTGTCCCCGGGGCTGCCTGCAGCTGCAGCCCGCAGGGGTGCTGTGCATCGTGCCCAGGGCTGGCCGCACCCGCGGCCGGGATGGGGCTCCGAGCCTGGTGGGCAGCAGTGTGTGGTCCTGGCATCCACTTTGCTCGCGTGAGTGGACAAGGCCTCGCCGGCAAAACTTCACGTCGGCAAAAGGAAGGACATAAAGTTACTGCCCGTCTCTTCTTTGCTATCTATCCGTATCTACCGCTTTAGCATTTCTTTTCTCCTTCATGAGGAATAACTCTCCTCATAATCTCATCAGAGGCAATATATTGAGGTGTGATGTGGATTTGGTGGGTTTGTGATTTCATTTGTTTAGTATTTCTTACCAATCACTTTGGGTGACACTTGTTTGTGCACATTATTTCAATTTTCATCTAATTAGCATATTTGTGGTTAAGACATTTTAGAGATGTTTGACCTGCTTCAAACTTCATTTTCCTTTTGGATTGCAGAAGGCTCTGGTTCATTATTTGGCTGGGCTTTGGGACTGTGCAGGGCTGTGTGTTTGGCTGCCCCCTCAACCATGGATGGAATTCTGTAACCTTTGCTGGGGCAGTGTACGCTTTGGCTTCCTATAAAGCACGCACGCTGGTCCCTGCAAAGCGTGTGTGGGCTCCTGCACCTCTCCTCGAGAGTGGTTAGTGTGCAGAGGTGACACTTGCAGAATTGCTAGAGCTGTCTGAGAAAATTAAGCCAGGTGTTTTGGGTAGTTCACCTGCAAAATTCCTGTTTTCGTTGTCTCCACCAGCTGTGATCTCGGACTAAGCCATGCATGATTTTGGAATTGTTGATCATATGAGTTTAAATATGTAGAAGCATAAGAAATTTTCTTCGAAACTTTTTTTTTGTAGACTCCAGTACCTCAAAAACACAATTCTGATTATTTTTGTAAAACTGTAACTTAATTTGATAAAGGAATTTGGGAAATTTAAAGCAGTGTAAGGACAGTTAGTGATGAGCCAAAATCTCACCCCTGTGTTGTCTTTCAGGTCACTTGGGTTGGAGATACGTCCATGGATCTCAGTGTTTGGTTTGATGGCCTGGTAGCAGAACCACTTTTAGAAAGCTTTTGTGAAGGGACATAATTTCAAGGAGAAGTGGAACTTCTCAGTATTGCACTCAAATGAGCTAATGGTGGTTCACAATATGCTGGGAATAAGGAGCAATGCTTGTTTTCTCACCAGGCACCATGTGCCCAGAGCAGAGGGGTGGGAGAGTGTGAGAGCATACTGCAGGATGGCATAAATTACCATTAAATTCTGCTTTGATGCTTTTATATTAGTATTATTTCTGCATGTCATATATTAAATATATGATAATTACATATTCGGGGATGAAATGTGTTTTAATATCCTGTCTGATGTTCTCTTTGGAAAAAAAAGGTAATATTGTTAGCATTTTGCTGATTTGCTGTCAGATCTAGGAGTTAGGGATATTGTTATAGAATCAAAGGTAACAAAAAGTACAGACAACAATACAAGAAAATATTCAGGGTTTTCATAGAGTAGCTTTCCTCGGGATGTTCCCTTTAAGCAATTAAGCTGAACAGGAATGAAAAGGAGGCTAAAACTTAATTAGCTACTGCACCATGGTAGAGTCTGAGTTTATTCAGGTATCTAAGGCTGTGTCAAGCATCAGAACACAATGGCACCATTTGGTGTTTGTAGTAGAGACATAAAGTTTTATTCAGTATTTTTGTTTCATTTTAAGCAAAACTTAGTTTTCTCTTAGACAATCTAATTTTCCATTAGGCAGAACTTGAGCTGTGTTCAAGGTTATTTTGAATTAAAAGAAACTGCTTTCCTGGAAATTTAAAATGGATGAAAATAAGCATCTATTTCACAAAGTCACTGCTTGTTTTTATGACATCCTGGGACAACAGATACTCCCTGCTCTTCTGTTGTGCTTTACTGCTGCTCGCACAGACTCACACATGGAGTCAGGGCATTTCTCTTGCTGTGGCTGGCAAAGCTGCTGATGCTTCACCACACACTGATCCCAGAGGCTGTGCGTCAGCTGCCCTTGGGGAAAGCCAGCTTCTTCCCTATCAGTTGCATTGCTGAACTGCAGCTCAGCAGCTTTCTTTAAGTAAATAAAAACATCTGAAATTTTGCTTTGGTTCTACCAAGATAGCATTTTGATCTGTAACTGAAACTATAAAAGTCTGGAAAATCTAGAAATGTGGGAAAAGGAGCTACAGCTTCTGAGTCTGCATGGCAAGGCATTATCTATGCTTTGGTGGGTACGAAGGAGTTTTTTGCTGCTGACAGACACCTGGTCATCTTCCAGGCATTTGCCTAAGCTCACCATTTCCCTCCCTCTGTTTGTTGGTTTGGGGGTTTTGTTTGTTTGGTTGTTTGGTTTTTGTTGTGGTTTTTTGTTCTGTTTGCTTTGGTTTTTCGTTTGGGTTTCTTCCCCTCTTAAGGTCTAATCCACACAAACACTTTTTTGAATGTAATGTATGCAACCTTGTCAGATGTACGTATAAAAATAAGGAATGGGAAGTTGTAAAGGGCTAAATATTTGTACTCTAGTTTTCCAGGATCCTTTGTTTTATGGCCTTTTGCTAGGCTTTTCCTCAAAAACCTTGCCTCTTTTCCCCTCATATCTTCTTGGATAATTTTAAATTCAGCGGCATTCTTTTGCCATTTAATACGTTAAATTTTCACATATAGTAAGTGTGCCCAAACTTGACTGCTCTATCTCCTGCAGGATAGTACATGATGTCCAATTTCATGTTTTCAATTATCACCTGAACTTTAGAGGAAAATCCATGCACTCCAGTGTTGTTGAAGCAGGCCTGTGCTGGCCTGCTAAGTCTTGCTATATGGTGGACTGCATTCAATTTTTGTCTTAATGGTCAGAAAGCATCAGATGGCCTTACCATAGTTCATAATTCTATATAGTAGTAAAGATTAACCTAAACTGAAAGAGAAAATGCTGGAAATAGTCTGATTCTAATACTGTGTTGAAAACCTTATTTACAGTGGGATTTTTCTTTCTTCCTTGTAATAAGATGAGTGCAACTGCTTAATCTTTCGTATTTAACTTTTTTTGCTTTATTTGTGTGAGTTGAATTAATGACCATAATCAGAGGTGGTGTGTGTTAACTAAACAGTTATTAGTAAGTAGATGGAAGACCATATAATTAATTTGGGCAAATCAGAGTATCAGAAGCAGTGAACCTTGCTTACAATAATTTACTGCAATACACATGTGTGCAAGGGGTAAATATGCATTTAAATTGTCATCGTGTTGGGTAGGCAAGAACTGTAGAGCCTTCTCTGAGGATTGTGCGGAGGGAAATCTTGGATGCTTTGGTCAAAAATACCCATGTGCCATCCAAAATGGTCTTTTTAGTCTTTGGCTTGGTAGTTCATAGTGTTACTGGAGAAGCATCTGAAAGTGCTTGGGAGCCTTTAGGTGATTTGCCAGAGCAAGTATGTGGCATAGGCATATTTTGCTTTCTTTTTGAAGTGGTGAAATGTCAAGAAACCCCAATGCCTTTCCACTCAAAAAAAAAAAAAAAAAAAAAAAGAAAGATAATTTCATAGACTTAAATGTAAACAGTAATTCTGTGATGTGATGAAAGAGGGTAATTGACACAGTGTTTGTGTGGTGCTGAAAATTTTATTCCGAAGATAAATGTGCAGTTATTGGCTGTGGTGATTTGACTCTGGCTGGATGCCAGGTATCCACCAGAGCTCTGCTGTTGCTGCCCTCTACAAGTGGACAGAGGATAGAAAATATAACAAAAGGCTCATGAATTGAGATAAGGACAGGAAGAGATCACTCATCAATTACTGTCATGGGCAAGACAAACTTAACTTGGGAAAATTAATTTATTACAAATCAAATCAAAGCAGAGTAATGAGAAGTAAAACAAATCTTAAAAACACCTTCCCCCAACTGCTCCCTGCTTCCTGGGTTCCACCTCCTCCCCCCCAGTGGTGCAGGTAGAAGGGAATGGGGGTTATGGTAAATTCAGCACAGGTTGTTTCTGCCGCTGTTCAGGGAGAGGTGTCCTTCCCCTGCTCCAGCATGGGGTCTTTCCCACAGGAGACAGTTCTTTATGAAATTCTCAAATGTGAGTCCTTCACACAGGCTACAGTTCTTCACGAACTGCTCCAAAGTTAGTCCCCCATAGAGTGCAGTCAAAAAAGCCTCCCCCAGTGTGAGTCCCCCACAGGGTCACAAGTCCTACCAGGACACTGCTCCAGCATGGGCTCCTCTCTCCATCAGTCTGCAAGTCCCTGCCAGGAGCCTGCTCCTGTGTGGGCCTCTCTCGGGGACACAGCCTCCTCTCAGGCATCCACCTGTTCTGGTGTGGGTCTCTTCCATGGGCTGCAGGTGGATCTCTGCATCCTCATGGTCCTCCATGGGCTGCAGGGGCACAACTGCATCACCGTGGTCTGCACTACGGGCTGCAGGGGAATCTGCTCCAGCACCTGAAACACCTCCTGCCCCTCCTTCTCCTCTGACCTTGCTGTCTGCAGAGCTGTTCCTCTCACATATTCTCACTCCTCTCTTCTCTGAGTGCAATTACATCTGCGCAATAACCTTTTCTTCCTTCTTAAATATGTTATTGTAGATCATTACTACCATCTCTGATTGGCTTGCTTGGCCTTGGCCAGCAGTGGGTCTGTCCTGGAGCCATCTGGCATTGGGTCTGTCAGACATGGGGAAAGCTTATGGCAGCTTCTCACAGAAGTCACCAGCCCTGTAGTCCCCTGCCACTAGCAAAACCTGGCAATGCAAACCCAGTACTCTGGTCTAGACATAAAATCCTGAGTTAAGCATTTTGGCAGACTTACGTGTGTTGTGATGTGTAAGACCAAAAAAGGTGGAAAAAACCAGAACTGATACCTCTGCAAAACTGCATCTCCAGGTCTGGCCTGTGGCTGTCCTCACTTTCACCATCCTGCACCTCATCTCCAGCTGGTGCCCTGTGTCTCTGGGTCAGCTGTGGGTCAGATTTCCCTCCTGCTGCTTTTTGTGATTTGCTGAAAGGGTTTTACTTTTAGAAGAGGGAAGCTGTGAGGCTTCCTTCCTTTGAGCAGACCTTCTGACCCCGGAAAGCCCCACTGCTTCCTGGCCCTGCTGGTGCTGTCTGAGGAGGGGGACTCTCCTGCATGTGCCACTGGGTCCTGTGGTGGGTTCTGCTGCCCAGAGAGACCCTCTGCTTTTGAAACCACACCTGTGCTGGCATTGCCTTGCCACCCCTTCTTCTTAGTCTTCCATGATGATGAGGAGGAAAAGGGAGTCCCAGGTTGGCTGGTTGGAAGAAGGGACTTTCCTGCCCTTCCTCCGAGGCGTTTGAATATCTCAGCCAGGAGCTACCCCTCCATCTTGAGGCTCCCCAAAGTACAGTGAGGTGAGGTGACGCCCCGAGGGCTGCTCACACAAAGTATTAGGGCAGCACAGATCTTTCAGGGAGAAGCAGAAAGGCTTTGGCTGTCTGTGGTGCATGTGAACAGTAGTGGGCTCAAAAAAACCCCAGAAAAAAACCCTAGAATATAGAGGTTTTGTTTACGTATGTTATTCTCCCTCACATATTTTCCTAAAATAATTGAGGAAGTGTCATCTATGTCTGGGGAGGTGAGGCATTTGATCTCAGTTCTGTGCTGAGAAGAAGATGGGCATCCTTCAGTCAGTGGATGTAAGAAAGTTGTGAATCTCATCTAGTGCTGGGTTACACCATTTTTGTTTTGCTGTATTGTTTTCTCCTTAGCAATTTTTTATCAAGGGTCTTCTGTATTTTGTAATACTCATTAGTGGCAGTGCAAGTAAAACAGAATTGATGGGAGACAAGATCTCTGACCTAAGGAAGTCTGTGTCATGTGCTTACACATACAGAGGGAAATTAATGTGCTTGACTTCATAATGTATAAAATGTATGTAGAGTATGTGGAAATGTATTTTTTAAGTGGAAAAAGGCATTCCAAGTGAATAAAGTATGTATGCATATTTGCCTCTGATAGTAAATTCTACTGGATGACTTTTTCTCTAGACTGAATTACAGTAGTTTACAACATTTGTTAGTAGATAATATGTTTTCCCTTGGTAGAAATCATATCATAAAGTCTCAAATTGGGATAATTTGATACAGCTAAACTAGAAATAAATTAAATCTGACAAATCTGTCATAAACTGTAAGTTTTAATAGAAGCTTAATATAAGCTTTCATGACTTTGTCAAAACCGATAATGTGTCAGCAGCTAGCTCTAAAACTGGTTATGTTGTACTGCAGGACCACAAAGGTTAACAGGTTTTTAAGACCCAGCTGTGAAGTTATATACATTTTAAAATGCCTTTAGCAGAAGGCATATTACGATCGATTAATGGAAAGATATTGTGTGTTGACGCTTGTTTGAAAAGAATGTTCTTTTACATCTGATTTAATAATTCCTTTATTGAAATGCCTTACTGAATATGACAGTGGCGGCTGGATAGAATTTGGGCATGGAGAAAGTAACAACCGTATTCTGTTTCTGTCTATTCCTAATGAAATAAATTCAGTGCCAGTGGATCCCCATAATAGATACGGCAGAAAAAACATAAAACGTGGTAAGACTTTCAACACTGCACCACAGTTCTTGTTTCATACATGACACATATACGGAATCAAAGGTTTTGCAGCTGACAACCTATAGAGATGCTGGGATATTATGACTTTGTGGCAACCAGATTAAGAGAAATACTTCTGCTAAAAGATTATTGTAGAATTGTGAAAGGACTTCATAGGAATCTTTCTTCATTAAAATTCAGTACAATTTATATGACTTCAGAGAGAATTATATTGAGTCAAAAGAGTAACTGATCCAGTAAATACATTTCTGGATTTTTAAAATTAATAAATTTAATTTTTTACACTTAGAGCCACTGCAGAAGAGAAAACAAAACCATTGTCCAGAGAGACCAAACAAGGAAAACTCAGGTCTTGAGATGACTCAAGAACAATTATATGTGCACTAACTGAAGTTTGGTACCAAGCTAAGTAAATTTGACACGATCCCCTGATTACTGTGAAAGTGTTGTTGGTACTAGGCTGGTTTTCTGGGGGAGGTTTTAAGGGAGTTATGACTTAAAACAAAAAATAAAATAGGGTTTTATAGAATAAATTTAATAGAATTTTTGAATTATCTGCAACTGCTAGCATGTTTATATCAATTAAAAAAAAACCCAGACCAGTAAAAACAAAGCTTTTCTGCTAAAGTAAAAGCAAAAACCCACTCCAGCTTCTCTTTTCACGCTAAGAAAACTCTTGTGTAGCTTAGGGAGTCATGTTCATTCATTTCTTTAAACAGTTTAACTTCCAAAACAGTATACAATTGGTAGATACACTTATGTAGCACTCTGCGGTACTTGTATTCTGTTGCTTTTGTGATGTAGGTTGAACTATGGCCATATTGGTTCTAGACTGAGTCTGTTCTCCTCATAAAGCAACTCATATATTATGTCTAGGAGATTTATCTATGAATATTGATTATTGCACATTTTATAATAAGGCTGTAAGAGCTTTTCTCCCTCTTACACCCAAGCATTCATGAAAGTTTTGTTTATTAACAGTGATGCATTTATTTAGGGTAAATCAGCAGTAGATGTAGTAATCTCTACCTAAGAAACGGTCCCTTGAGCTCTGAGTATGATTATTTTCTGAGGAGAATTTGTAGGTGAGATTCCCCCCCTCCCCCTCCACCCCAATTACCCCCCCAATATTTGGCCTGAATCCATAATATTTACTTTAAAGAAAAAAAAAAAAAAGGAAAAAATAATCTTCTTTAGAAGTTCCTCTTTCAAAATATTATTTCTAGCATATTAAAACAGTGCCATACAATTTTTTTTCTGGTTGTAATTATGACTTGAGGTAGAAAAACAAAGGTAATGCCTTATTGATAGTGATAAAAGTAAGGCCTTACTTAAAATGTGTTCTTATTTTCCTCCTTTTAAAGAAAAAAAATGCATCCTAGGACCTTTCACTGTGATCTCCATCCTCTTTGTCTTGCTACCTTCCACTTTAAATGAACCAAAAGCAGCTGTAACTGTCAAAACCTGTCTTAAACAAGGAAGGTAGACATTCATCAATTTTTGTACAAGTAGATTTATCTCGGTGTCTGTTCTGCAGGACCCAGGACAAATTCTGGACTGCCTAGGAGAAAATGAAATTCTGATGACTTTAAAAACCTTTTCATGCCTCTGTTTTAGGAGAAGGAGGATGCCAGGAGCAGTGGAATTTCAGTTCAAGTTTCTCGGGGCTGTGTGCCATGCTGTTTGAAGACTGCATGCCCTGGCCCTGATTAAGGCGTGCCTCCTAGCAGATTTTAAGCACCTCCTTGAAAAATAGCCACCAGATGGTTGTTGAATACAATATCCATGCTGGCTCAGTCCTTGTACAACTGGTAAAGGAGCTGCTAGGGTGTCATTATTATTTTGCATTAACTGAGTTGCTGGTGGTACGGCTGACACCAGCATGGAGGTCACTTCTGATGAGTGGTATTTGTTGATATATCTTTTAGGAAATCTTAAATCACAACATTTCAGCTTGATAAATCTGCCTGTTTCTGAGGGGCTTTTTTTGATAACTCGGAGAAATCTGAATTGTCACATTTCATGCTTCCCAGCAGTTCAGCTCCCAGCCTGTGCTGGTGCAGGGGTTTATTCATTCCCAGGTGTAGGACCTGCATTTGCCTTTGCTGAATTTCAGATGGTTCTTCTCTGCCCATCTCTCCAACCTGTCAGGATCCTTCTGGAGGGCTCACAGCACTCTGGGGTATTGGCCAGTCCTCCCAGCTCTGTGTTGTCAGTGAAACTTGCTGCTGAGAAGGCCTCTGCTCCTTCATCCAAGTCATCAATGAATGAATTAAACAGAAGTGGGCCCAGTATTGAACCTTGCAGGACACCCCTTGTGAGAGGCCTCCAGCCAGACCCTGTGCCACTGATTGTGACCATCTGGGATCTGCTGTTCAGCCAGTTCCCAATCCACCTCACTGTCCACTTCCCAAGTTTGCCTATGAGGATGTTGTGAGAGACAGTGTTGAAAACAGTAAAATAGCGATGGAGGCAACAAGGCTGTAGGAGTGAGATTATGCACAGTTTAACACACAGTTTTAGGATTCATGAGGATTATTAATAGTTGTTAATGTTTTGTTGGTGGTTGGTTGGCTTTTATTTATCATAAAACGCACAGCTAGTGAAATATGCCCTCTCTGGGCGTTGAGGAGGGGGAAGGGATGAAGTGGTATTTGCCTCTTGTGGTTACTTTTCTGCAGCCAATGAAGAAAATCCAATACTGAGAGTTCTTAAGGTAAGCTATGTCTTTTTAGGTACAGAAGAGCAATGACACCTACTTCCTTTAAAAATGCAAATAGCAGTTCCAGTGTCAGAATAGTAATAAAAGTCAGGACAGATGTGTCGTTTGTAATAAATTCGTAAGTTTTTTTTCTTAAGCACATAAATTTAGGCAAATGATTTGTGAAACAAACTGTAAAGTTGATGTATGTCAGACATCTGGCTCATGCTTAACTTTTAGCTTGCGGTTGGTATTTTATGCATGACAGCAAATAGGTGATCGTGATTGAGTGTCTTTCAAAAACATCAGCAAAAATTACAGGTTTCTGAAACTCTAATGTTAAGGAATGACTTACTGTAATTGATGTTTTCTCCAACTCTTTAATGATCATAATTTCTAAGACATACTTCATGTTTTATTTCAAACTTGAAAATCTGGTAATTCTGAGGTAGGAAGTTAAATGCTGAAGTGGAAAGGGATGCAAGTGTCAATGGGCTGCTTGATATTTATCTTGTTTTTCTGTATGAAATTCAGTGAAAATGTTGCAGAAATTAATCTGATTTGTCACCTGCTTTGATTACAGAAGGTTTAATCAAAATCTTTCCAGTACCTGTGTGACCAAGCTGAGCTGTGTGATGGCTAGCCCTGTGCTGGTCTCTTGAGGGGCTTGAGGTGGTTGGGTTCATTTTTTCAGCATCTGACACTCTCAGCATGAAATATTACAGCTGTACTCCTTTTCACTGAAAATTTAGGTGTTGCTAGGACCTTATTTTTGTCTAGATCAGATTATGTAAGGTATTTATACAGTGTAGCAATTGGAATGCTTGTTTTGAAAGAATGGACTTTGATTCAGTGCCTTTGTCAGTGTGAGGGACTCACAAAAGAGGTTTTGCCCTAAGGCTCGGTTGTAACAGGGTCATTCTTATCTCCTGATAGTGAAGCTGTGCCAGAAAAACTTACCCATAGGGCAGGAGAAAACATGTATGTGGAAGAGCATAGCTCCTCTAATCCAGTGTTTTAGAGAATTCCTCTGGAGGAGAGAAGTCTCCAGTTCCGGAAGCCTGGGCTTCATGTATTGGATTTTAAGTGGCAGTTGGGCGAATTGTGTAAATAGTATCGGGAATGGTCTCAGGTATCCCCTCTTCCAGCGGAGTGCTCCTGTCGCTAAGATACAAATTGCTTTGTGTTTTCTTTTTGTGGCTCCATAAATTCGGTGTTTTTCGAAGTGGATCTGAGACTAAAATCTCGCCTCTTTTGCTTTGCTACCAGTCCCATCTTCCCGCCTTCCTTCCTTCCGTCCCTTGGTGGTCACAGCCCTCTTCTGGAATGCTGGACTGCTGAAACAGGGGTTGATCTGTGTCTTACAAAGTATAATAAATGTATTTAAATATAATAAAGAGAATAAAATGTATTTAAATGTTAAAGATTTATTTTAAAAAAGCCAAACAGACTAAAAACAATTAGCCCAAGCTTGAAAAAGAGACTAGGGCACCTGAAATCAGGATCGGAAGGATGTGAAGTCCTGTATCCCAAGTGCATGTGGATGTTGGACTGAAGACTGCGAGGGACCCTAACCCCAGGGATGGGAGCAGTTTCATGTATCTTGCTGTCCTGAGTGTGGGCAGAGTACCCAGCTTGCTTGGCACTGATGCCATGATGATTTTTTGCCTTTTCTTTTATACCCCTTTTATATACTCTTTTATATAGCTTTTATGTATTCTTAGTGCTCTTAGCCTACATAGTTATAATTCTTTTAAGTTCGATAACTCCCCTTAGACCCAGTATCCCATCAAGCCAAGAGACCAAACATTCTGGAAACCCCAGACACCAAGGTCCTCTCCAGAGCACATTCTATAAACAAAGACAGGCCCATCCAGGGGGAGGGTCCTCTATTAAACTCTTCTGCCATTAAATGACAGTGGTCCTCTTTCTCTTTCTGGGCTTTTAAGCAGGCTTCAGAGAGTCTGGTCTGATTTAGTTTCTTGCTGAAGAAGCAGCCTTATCACAGCATCACTGCATGTGTATCTTTCTGGAAACCTTGCTCTGGAGGGTAAAGCAATGTTCTTTAAAAATAGTTATGATCTGTCTTTATTCTGGTAAACCGGGATGTGAAGGTGCTTGGCAGTTGGTTTTAACATTTTTGCAGAATCAGCTCATCAGTTATCAGAGTTAACTACTGAACAGACTAATGCATCTGCTGTGCATTCATATTAATGCTTATATTAAAATTGTCACAATTTTTCATTTTCACTTTAGGCAAAAAAAAAAAAAAATCCCCAGAAAACGGTGGCTTGCTGTTTACTTTGGAAGGTATTCTCCCATTTTTGTGTTTGCTCTACTTGCATCTGCTGACAAGTATCCCCAGGAAAAGCAGAGTGTTAGCAAACATCTAATTGTGATGCTTTCACAATGTGACAAGGAATCAGAATCTGTATGGGATGATGGGCCTTGGTTCAGAATGGAAGTCAGGCAGACACTTGCATTGTTTTGAGCAGAGAAAAAAAAAAAAGTGGTAAAGCAGAGAGTAAACTGTACGCACCCATGAAGAATAATAATGGGCCAACCCTTTCTCCATAACCTGTGGGGAATGGGAACAGTCACTGTCCAAATGAAATCTAGTTGGACTTTCAGTCTGTTGGCTGTTTGGCTCTATGTGACTCTCAGCCAGTCTGAGAAAATTAGCATGAAATGGATGCCTGTAATCAGGGTGACTTTGGTGGTTTGATAGTCTCTCTCTTCCACTCTTTCCCCATTGTATATAAAGGAGAATTTTTATTTAACTAAAAGAAAAATATTTTGCCCTGGTCTCCCAGGTTAAGAAAGCAAATAATACAATAAGCTCGTAGGTGCTTGGAGACTCACAGCTTTAGACACCTTGTCGCCTTACGCAGATTGACTTCCATGGCCAGTTACATGGTTTGGGACACTCTTGGCAAATTCAAAGTGTAATGTGGAAGTCAGGATAAGGAGTTCTGGTTGATACAGTGTAATTGGAAACTAAACTGCATTTGTGCAGCAGTGATGTTTAACTGTTTTCATTGAAATTGCACTACTTCTAGTAATTAATGTGGAATTTAGTCTTACAGCTAAGTTAGTTGTGTGGATAATGTGTATCAACATCCATCCAGTTTTGGCTCAAAAAGAGAGTGCTGCTCTGCTAATCAAAGTGAAAACGTTCCAGTTGCAGAGAATAGGAGATAACAGCTGACTGTACAGAGGGCAAAAATGATGAAGCAGGGATTTTAATTTTTTTTTAAGGAACAACCAGCTCTTGGCTCCCCATGCTGGGATGAGTGAAGGACAAAGCTGTACTTGCCGTTGACTTGCAGGTTGCCCTGTGCAGCACTGCTGCCTTGCTCTTCTCTCTGCTCCCTAAAGCAATCCCCTCTTTTCACAGTTCATGTTACAGTGCTTCCTTAAGGATGAAAACATGCTCGTACAACACATCTTGCACCATTCTGTGTCAGCCTTACACAGTTTATTCTATGCATTCCAGTTCCTGTTGCACTCGGTAGCAGAGAGTAGGCTGCCATCACATTTCAAAGCAATGATGTTTTCTAGTAACTGTACTGGGAAAAACAAGAAGGGTCTTTGGGGAGCTAGGATTTAGCTTGTCAGAAGATGCTACTGGGTTATCAGTAATTCAAATGCCTTTTTTTACACTGGAGTCTGACAGGACTGAAAATAGAAACTGTCAGCCTCCTGATTGTCTGATTATGTAAAACCATCAGTAAAACCAAAACAAAGCAGGTATGATGGGATTATGTATGTGCATATGTTTTTCTTGGAGATATTTTTATAAGGTCTATAAAGGAAAGAAATTCACTTCCAGCTGTAGATCTCAGTGTTTTGGAGACTGAGCAAAAAATTGCTTTAAGTCTTCCAGATGTAAACTAATATTTTTGATGTTGTTACAGGTTACAGTGGTAGTCTTTGAGTCTGATCAAAATAATAATGAAATGCTTATTAATTAAAAAACCATCTTTGGCAAAATGACGTGATTTACAAGACAGGGAGATTTTCAGCTGTTGCCCAAATGAAAACTAAGAGAAATGTCTTGGAGGATCCTCTACTAAAAGATTGTTTGGTTTTAGATCAGCTCTGGTCTGTCTGTACAAAATATGTATCGGAAGCAGTTAGAGGTAGGCAGGTACGAATCCATGGCACTGTTGTTACCCTGGAGGGCTGTGAACTCCTCATTCCAGTCTAACAAAGTGAAGAAATAGTGACGAAGCCTACATGTCCTTGCTATATGTATTATTAATATACAGCTAGGCAACTTTTTATAACTCTAAGCTATTAGGAATAGTTTTGTACTTAATGTGTAAAATTGCAGCTTTGCTTTTGCTCTTGGGTACTCTGTTTAAAGTGACTGTTTCTTCTAGTGTGTGAACCTGATATTTCATTAGACTTAAAATTTTTAAATTTCTATGTCAAAGCAAGTTTTCCTAAGAAAAAAAAGATACAGTGTTACTTCTCAGTGGATTGTGTGCTGTTTTAAAACATACCTTCGCATTTAAAACAGTAGCCTTTTGGAAGTGAACTAGAGTAAATAAAGTGCGTTTAAATATCACTTGTGAAAGTTCTCAAAGAGTCAAAATGGAAGATAAAAACACTCTGCAGTGTCCATTTCAAATGGTAAAGTTGCACTTTGCTTTATGAGTATGAATTACTGTTTTCTCTTTCACTCGTCAATAAAATTAAGGCCTGGGCAACCCTGTTACATAAAAATACACGTTAATAAAGCCAGATTACTACTTAACATGCAGGGTGTTATTGCCACTGAATTACTGATAGACCTGATTTAGATAAATCTATTTTTTCATAGACTGATTTAGTAAGTTTTATGGAAAAGAAAAAAAGTTACATTTTTGAGACAAAACAGTTTTTGAAAATACTGAGCAGGTTTTCTGGAGACCAGCTACTGAGAGTGAATTTTATTCCCTCTTAGTGAAAGCCAGAGTGAATGAGTTTTATGTGAAGACCTTGCAGGTGGCCTGCAGTTCAGTCCCAGACCTCTGTCAGGCTCTGGGGCTGCATTGAAACTGTCCTTTGCAGGTTGATATTCTTGCTGTGAAGGGTGGGTGAGCAGCCTTGGTCCCCAGGGCCATCTGCAGCACGAGGACACGCAGCACCAATGTCCCAAGAGGGTTTCTTTCTGAAGGCTAAGCCTAAAAGGCAGGCCATGATTGTCAAATTCATGCCAGTTTTGTTTCACTGTGCTACTCTGAAAAGTTACTCTTGTTGTAACTACATTTTGTGAATGTGACTAAATAATTCCCCCAGAGTTCATACTGGTTTTGATCCTAAGAAAAGGACCTGTCTAATCAGTTGTCATTTAAGTACATTGCTAAAAGAATAATCAACTTGGTAGACTGAAATTAAACTAGGGAGCTGACAAATTTTCTCATTTAGAAAAACCCCAAACAAACTGAAGAAAAAACAACCAACAAAAATCCCAACAAAAACCCCAAGAAAAACCCCCAAACCAAATGAAAAATGCTGAACTCAAAACCAGCCAGCCCTCTGTTTCATTTGATTTCTCTAGGTTTGATCATGGGAATTTGTCCATTTGTTTGTTTTTCCTTAACAGTCCTCTTTCAAGCCAACAGATTTCTGCAATTAATATTGTATACAGTGAAGAATCACATATCTTCTGCTTTTTTTTTTCCCTTGACCATTTTTAAAGATTCTCAAGTGCAGAGTTACTAAGAATAGAGAATCAAAGCAACATCTCAGCTGATGTTGAGACAGTTTGACTGAAAGTGCTGTGTTGTCCTCCAAAGTTTTTTTCTGCAGAATGCAGACACTCTTTTTGGGTTTTTTTAGAGAAACTTTCACTGTGTGTTTCTTGCTGCAGTTGCTAATGATCTGAAGAGAATTAGTGGCCTGTATTTAGCTGACTCCCTTAATTTCTGTTGCGAGAAACAGATCATATAAGAAAGAATGGGAAAAATTGCAAGTATAGAATAAAAAGCAGATCCTGTGGATATCCTTTCCCCCCTCCCCCGCCGAAAGGATCAATGAAGCTTCACATGAGAACGTAAAAAAATCATAATTCAGCTGCTGTTACCCTGGGAAAGCTGAAGAGCTTTAGTGGGTGTTTTGCAGTCATGCCTGAATGGAGACAGTTATCACGTAAGGCGCCATCGGAAACTGCTTGAGAGTTTTACATTTGTTACTGGTCTGTTCACAGGATGAATGATTGAGGTGTGGGATTAACCTGCTGTACAAAGGATCTGAGAAACAAACTTCCTAAACAGGCTGCCAGCGGCATTCATCGGCAGATTCTTCTACTGCTCTAGTTCAAGAAGTAAAATCATTTGTGGACACCAGTGGTTAATTATTGTGTTCAAGCCATGAATTCAGATTGCTGAAGTAATGTGTTACTTTGGGGGTGAATCTCTTTTACAGTAAAAGAGAATCTCTGTTTCAACTGCCATTGGAGGAATGTGGGGGGAAATCAGATCTTGGAGAATCAACTGTGAGTTATGTATCTGCAGCTGTATTACACAAATAAGAACAATAGAAACAGGACATCATGATTGTTATTATTTTAATTAAAACAGGGCTTTAAGTAACAGAAACTTTGTCTTCTGGATGAGAACAACAATACTTCCTCACCAGAATACATGAAAAGCTGTCTTCTCAAATGGACTGCAACATACCAATTTAGAAATTTATTTCACAAAAATCAGTTTAATTTCCAGTTTATGCTTCTGAAGCCCAAAGGAGATATCAGGGCACAACTCTGTAACAAAGTGTCTTTGCCCTCTATATTTTTCATTTACCTTTTGTTTTAGAGCAAAGGAGGTACGCTGCATTCTGTGGAGTGTTAGTTTCTGGTGGCTGTCTTCAGAACTGGGATTTCGTTTCCTGTTGTGGCTGGCATTTGTCCATGTAAATTTTGTGTATGCTGGCTGGAAAGAGGCATGGAAACCTTTGCTTCTTGCTAAGGCAGTGTACAGCTAGACTTTCAAGACCTAACTGGTATTTTTTCATTGGAATAACTTAGGTTTATCTATTTTCCTTGTTTAACATGCAAATTAGCTATTGAGAATGTTTTGCTGCTCTAAAATTCTCTCAGTAGAGAACATGAATTTGCAAGCAGCATCGGTAATTTAGCAGCATACATTTCACGGTTGGCAGGACTGGTGTGACTCCAGAGAAATATTTGTGCCTTCTATAGTTATTTCTCTCTATGTTCATTTTGTAATTGATGAAATACCACAGTGAGTAAATCGGATACATTTAATATAACAGCAGCATCTTTCATCACCTCAAAATCTGGGGGGTTTTTCCATGCCTTCTGCTATTGCTGTAGAGGCTGGAAAACTCCAGCTTCCTCCTCCTTCTAAAACTGAGACTAGATGCGCTTGCCATTATTGAGGAAGCCAGGAGGGTTCAGCTGCAGTGTTACTAGCGACCTGCAGTGTTGTCAAACCTAAGCATTTGAAAAATCACAGTGTAAAATTAATTTCTTTGCTGTTTGAAGTTTATTTTCGTGTTTCTTAGCACAGTGTTCTCCAGCATTTTTATGACTGTGAAAATGAAAATTTGACAGTCACCTGATCTGATAAGAAGTTTGTTCGTGATGAAATTATTAGTAGTATTTGAGATACATCCTCCTGGGATAACCTCCATGAAGTGTCCATACCTGCAGTACGTTTCAGTTCATGTAATAAAGAAACTGAAAATATGTAGAGCAATAGATTGAATTCTTTATTGTTCAATGAGAGATGTTATATTTAGAGGAATTAGTTTGCAGGAGAACAGATGCTCCTGAGAGTGGGTTTGTATGTCTAGTTTATAATACAAACACACTGTCGTGGTACTCAGTTGCACGAATAAGAATATATTGGAGGAAGAGAAGTTTGGACCAGTGTTTCCTAAAAGTCTCAGTGTTGCAGCAGCGCAGTAGCAGCACCTCGTGCCTGCAGAGTGCTGCACACCTCCAGGTGCTTGTTGGTGCTGTGCATTCATCCCTCCTTGTGAATGCAGGGAACTCCCTGGGGCCGTGGTGAGGCACTGCCATAGACACGTGGCTGCCTTTCTTGGCTCTTGCACAGTAGTAAGTCATGGGGAGAGAGGTTGAAGTGCTGTGAGACCTCAGATATTGCTAATGTGTGCTTGGATGAGTAAGTGCTACTTACAGGGTGGGTTTTTTCCTGTGTTGGCAGCTCATGTTACCATTTAGTGGCAAAGGCAGAAAAAATATCTGTTCTCTAGGTCAAAGTGAACTTTTAGCCACTTGAAAAGCAGGTCTGTTTAGGGTCTCTGCGGAAAGAAAATTCTCATTGGATAAGGAAGGGAGAAGTTGAGAGTGATTCAACTGATAAGACAAGGATGGAATAAGAATATATCTAGATAAGACAATTGCATCTCTATTTATTTATTTCAGTGCAGACTCTGATGAAGTAATTATGCTGATACATTAACCCGGAGATTTGCTGTGAACATTTCATTGGTTGTCCCCAGGGACATGCTTTTTTTTCCTTCCTCTATTACCCTAAAATATATTTTTTAAAAAATCATGTGTTTATGACAGACACTGTAATCTGGAGCAAAGTGAACTCTGAAAATTGGCAGCTTTCTTTACAGTCTGTGGCATCATTTGTTGTTAACGAGGGAATGCAGTTAAAAATGCATATTAATATTTAATTGAAGAAGATTCATGTAAACCCCAGCTGTGACCATAAAAATTGGTGCTTTTTTCTGAGAGAAATAAAAGCAGTGGTTCCCTATGGTCTCATTTGATTTCTTTATTCAGCAGCCGCCCTTATGTTAGCATACATCTGTGTAGCCTTTTTGTATACTCGCAGAATGAAATATGCAGTGCTCAGTCTTATTTTGGTTTAAAATGCTAGTGACAAAATTGCGTGTTGAAGGACTGCTGATGCTCAAAGGTTTTAAATAACCACCACGAGGTTTTCTTTGTCATATTGGTAGTTGGAAGAATTGTACATAAAGAAATGTACAGCAGATGGCACTGCGCTGTAACTGTAGAATGAGAGGTTTGGGTGGAATAAATGTGTTCATTTAGGGGTTTGTCCCTATGTATGGAATTTGTATTTTCTTGTAAACATTGATAGAATTCAGAAGGCCCATGTGTTTTAAAGCAGAATTACGTGAACTTGCGTAAGATACATGTCAAGTAAAGCTTTCATGATTCTTTACTAATGATGGTCAGTGCTGTTTCCAATGATATTTCAACTTTCAGTGAGGCTCTGCTGCTAAATATTTAAGAGCTTAGGTGTTATTGAGAAACACTGAAACTAAAGTCAGGCAATACAGAGCTTTCTCCTCCTGCAGCACAGCAGATCAAGAAGTTGAGTAGAAGTTTTTTAGAAGAGAATTTCTCCAGGAGCTTCTTCAACTGGGTGGGAATTTTAAGCATGAATTTTATCAGCGATTGAGAAACAAATTCAGCTATGAGGAAGGAGAGCGTTCTTTGTAGGTGCTGCCATCTTCCCTTTGCTCCTCTTCTTCCCATACCTCTGGCACCTGTAAGAGCAGTGACTTCATTGCTCTGTTCACACGTGAGTGACACATGAAAGGAATGACAACCCTCAAACAGGCTGTTCTGCGTTTCCACCGCTTACACGTGCCTACTGAAGTCGCTTTCTAAACCTGATAGCTTTTCAATGGAGATAGTAAAAAATTTCTGTGTCACTGTGATTTTCTCACCTCATTAGAATTTGCCCCTTAACTAAGCGTAGCCCTGACTGCCTCTTGTAGTGAGTTGACAGCACTTTGTGCTCCATAGCGCTACATGACTTGTGAAGGATCTAGAAGGCTTAGTGGATGCAAGGTTTTGTCATTCATGCCTCAAAATTTGGAAGGTTGGGTCAATATTATGTGCATCCCGTGCAAAAAAAAAAAGGAAATGAAAGGGTTAGAGACCTTAAGATAATTTCAACTTGATGCCTTGTTGATCCCTTCTGAAAGTGGACACCATTTCTCCAAACACTGAGCTACAGCCAGTGACTCCCTTCTTGTGATGCTTGGTGGTGTGATTTAGCTGCAGCCTGGTTATTCTGCTTCCTAAGTGGAGTTAGAGTCAAGTCATGAACAGATCTGGGTCTTAGGGAGTAAAATCGAAATGAAAGAGACATCGGCCTTTTCAGAACTGATGGACCTGAAGCAGAAATAGTCAGCCAGTCTGCATGCTGGTAAATTTACCAGTCCATGTCCTTTTGGTTGGTCAGGAACATGCCTCATGGTTATAGCTAACTTAGAAATAATTTTCTGTGAAGGACTTTAATAGTATACTACTTACCATGCTTCATCATGTCCTAAATGGCTGTAGTTCTTAAATTATCTTTAAAGTAGCAATTCATATTTCTTAGCATACTGACTTAGCTTCATAAGCAGAACTTTAAGTCGGTGGATGGTGTTTGATTCTCATACATTTAATTATATAGGAGTTAAAAAAAGATACTTAAAGATCAGTTTGCTTTGCTGCCTTGATGTTATCAGAAGCAGAAATTTGAAATGGGAATATGAGCAAGAATGTGGTGAATGCAAGGAATGATGGTTTTTTGTCAGTAATCACGGTGTAGTGCACGTAAGGTCCTCTAAGCCTGGGCAAGTACTGCTTAAGAATGTTTTCTTTTATGCAGGCTAGTGTGCTTCAAAGAAATTAAATCAAGATGTATTTACAGTAAGTTTAATGGCTTTTCTTGTTTAACTGGAGTGCGATGTTAATCATGAAGCACTTCTGAGAACCCTCCATTAAAAATTGACAGCAATATACATGGGAAACTACTTATGTGTAAATCTATTAGTAAATTAATCAACAGCGTGATCCTGAGAAAGGACACTAAAATGCTTTATTGGTTTGCTGCTCATTGCATTGATTATTGGGGGCTCTTCTGAATATGTTTCTTTGATTTCTGCTGCTTGCTAGTTTGTCATGGCAGTAGTTAAATAACATTTTGCTAGCTCAGCATTCTTGTCCATGTTGGATTTGTAGCAATAACTGAAGGTGATTCCCTTTTGCAAGGGGGACATAATTTTCTAGAGAAGGGAGTGTAAATGTACTGCTAGCACTACCAGTCTGCAGTATTTTAGTAGTGAACTTATCTTCATTTACAATACCTTCAGATTTAAAATAATGAATTAATTCACTTTTTAAAGTAACAAAATCAACATATATTCATCTAAAGGTCACATTTTATTGATGATTGTGTAAACCATCATGAACCAAAATCAGATGGATTTTGTACTCATTTGTGCCTTGCAGTATGTATTTCAGTTGTAGAACTCAGGATTTTGCAGTAAGTAAATAATTTTGCAGAAACGTTTGTTTCAATTCTTTTTCATGTTTTACAAAGATGGACGGGGGAGAAAACTTATGGAAAAATCATTAAGTAATGCAGGTACAAGATATTAATTGACTTTTTTCCTCATTTGAATCCAGAGGAGTTCTGATCGAGGAACAATAAATCTATGTTCTGTGATCAGTTTCTAGTTAGGCTGTCTCTATTATTAGTGTTCAGACTCTATAGGGTAAATTACAGGATGATGGTTTTGTCCTCTAATAGTATTGAAATTGACTTGAGGGATGTAAAGTAGTATTGATTTTGTCTTTGAATGTCCTAGATTATATAAGTAGATGATCTTCGGTGTATGTTTATGTAAATGAAAAATACAGAAGGTTTTTCAGCATTTCCACTGATGAACTGGTGTCCATAAACCCTACCCTCAGTAAGGTCTGCATGTCCTGAGCTCAGAGGAGCTGATAACTTACTGACACGGAGAACTTAGCACTAGATGAGAGCTTTGGTCTATGGAAATTACTTGGGGAAAAGAAGAAGAGAATGAAAATGGATGCTTTAAAAAAAAAAGTACCTGTCAACTGTCACTCATTGGTCTGTTTTCTTCTAAACCTCCCAACCTGTTTTCCTGAGGAATCAAATAGTGTGATTTTTGAATTCCCTGGAAGTCTGATGTAACTATGCTGTAAAAAGGGCCAGACCCAGCTGTGGGGTGTTACCATGTTTTGAGCACTGGCTGTGACCTCTTGTGGGTCCCAAGGGCTCCCTGGGTTTGTGGGAATATCTCAAAAGCAAAGCTGTGTTTTGGGGGAGAAGGCTTTCTTACAAGCCCGCTGCTCCTGTGTGCCATGTGTGAGCAGACAACCTCAGCTGTTATTTATATCAATTACCTGAATTTCATTAAAATTCTTGTCTTTCACACAAAGCAGTAAATATTGAATAGTAAGTTAAAAAATAGTAAATGTAATTATTTCTGCTAGCCATTTAATAGAGGCAAGTCATTAACACTGATACATCTTTTGCTTCTTTGTTCAGGCTGCTCCTCTTTTGAAGTAGCAGTGATACATAATAAATCAGGTCAGTCACATAACTAATCGACTGTGAACCAAGGCATGATTTTCTCAAGCAGGAAAACCTCACTGAAGAACTGACATCTTCTGCTTGGTTTGAGTAAAAAAAATATAAATGTTTTATTGAAGTTTGATTTAAAAACTCCACAGCCTTCTTGCTTCCCCAGTGCTGTTTTTTACCCCCAAAGATTTTAATAAAATTTTAGTAGACACTTCAAAATAAAATGACTGTTCAGATGGAAGCCTTCGGGATGCAGTATGTATTATAGCACATAGTATGTAACATATTATTTGAAATTGTGGAGTGATTCAAACAAGTCTGGCTTATATCATCAGAACAGTTATCTCTCCCACCTTCATTTTCTTTGTGACTTGAGTTCAGGTTTGTGAGATTTGCATGACATTGATCCTTTCCTTGGGCAATGCACAGTTTCATAATTCAAGAGCGACAGCTGCTGTAACCATCATGCCAGCTGTCCCTACAGATGCTCAAAAATCTCCAGCTTCTCAAAATCTGTATATGTCCCCAGGGTAAACCATTTTTCTAGGAGGTAATGTATGAAGTATCTTAAAAGGGTCGCTGTGCTGAGTGTGTGGTGCATGTATTGCTGCTTTTCTTGACTAAAAGCTCTTCTGTGTGTCACCCTACATGGCCTATAGGGAAAAAAAGAGGAAAAATTAGCTTCCAACCCCCCAACAAAGCAAAAAACTCCTCCTGTCCATCTGTTATTGTTAATAACTAAAGAATTGAAGCTCTTAAATAAGATGGTAAAATTTGCCAAGCAGGGTCCAAACTTCTGTCCAAGAAAGATGTTTAGAGATTTGATTTCCCTGTTCACCAGCCTGCAGAGGATTTACCTCATGTAGAAGGGATCCTGGATGAACTCTTGTGTCTGCCCGACAAAGGGTCATCCCTGCCTGGATGTTTAATGGGGCAACTGCTAAGCTCCACTGCAGTTTGGTTGGTTACATGTCCAGTTAAGCTTTGTGAATTCAGATCATCCCTTTGCCTGGTGTGCTGCTCATCCGTGGTGCCAGTGAAGGCGTGGGCTGTGAGCAGGCGCTGCTGTCTGACTGTGCCTGCAGCGCTGAGGGAATGAGGCGGGGTCTTGCTGACCTGGGGGGGGGTCTCCCTTTCCACCTTGCATCGAGGGCTTTGCGCAGTGGCTGGGCTGCAGCGCTGGGATCCTCTGGGGCAGCGTCGCTGGGGCTCCTCGAGTGGTTCATGGCTTACTGATGAGTGCAAAAGCCTTTTCAGTACGCTGAAGAGTACCCTGCATTCAGACTAGTTTGAAGGACCTAATGCTCCTTGTATGAATTGAACTGATTTTTTTTAGTATGTATTCCACAGATCATCTCCTTACCTTAAATTAACAATATCCAAAAAATGAGGTAGATTTTAAAACACTTGTTTTGTGGTGAAATAATGACTTAATAAGAAATAAGCCCCTTAAACTAGGAAAGCAGGAATGTTCTGTATCTGAATCCATAACCACATGTTTTACTGCTTCTCTTTCATGACAAAAAATGTCAGTCCATTAATAAGAAATGCCTCTAGAGACTGATGTTCTTCAGAACAAAGGCTTGGAACAATTCATAGCTAGAATTATCTTTATTTTCTTCCCAGTCCCTGCTTAATGTTAGGCTAAAAAGAGGTAAATACAGATTTTATCTAAATTGGTCCTGTGTGAAGTGAGGATAATCGCTGTGGTTGTGAGGCTAGGCCTAGGTTGGAATGGCATACCTTTCTGTGACTTAAGTTTATTGAATCCTACTGCTTCCTAGTAAGAACTAGTTATCTGGTCTTCCCACTGCCTCTTCTTGTTATATCCAGTTACCTTCTGAGATCCTGGGAACAGCCAGAAGTCTTTTTGCTCTGCTGTCTACCGTCCCTGTGGCAAGTGTGAATTTTATAGTCTAGCTAATGTTCTGCCTTGGAATATGCAACTGGGCAGAAAAGAGAGTTTATTTCTAATCAGCCCCAAAATTATAAGAAGGACTATGTTTGAAATGTGACTAGAAAAATAATTGCATTTGTGTTTTTTGACATGCCATGCCTAGTCCCAGCCTCTATGGTTCACAAATGTAGAATTTTCATGAGGCCATTCTTATAGTTGAAGAAACTGTTCACCTAAGGTTCAGTTAAAGACAATCAAAATCTACTTCTTTTTCAGAGGAAGTAGATAGTAAATAATAGATAGAAGTAGATAATAAAAAGGTTTCTGTAAGATCATGTGTTCGGAAAAAGATGTTTTCATTTTTTTCTCCTTGAGCGAAATCTTACAGAATTCCAAAAAGCAGTAAATTTGCAGGAAAGGGAAAACAACAGTGACAAACCTCAGTATTTAATAATACTTTAATTTATAATTATTGTTTTGAATGGGGGCAAAACTTGCCAGCTCCAGAGCATGGTCTTTAATAAGTAAGCTTTTGATGTTCTTCTATACTTTATCAGCAGTTATAGCTGTCAGGTGAATTTTTGCTCATTATTTCAGGAGTAGACATTGATTCTAAACTTAGAAACAATTTCTTAAGATTGGAAAAATAAAATTAGCTGATGAACGCAGGTTAAATTAAGAACAATAAGTCACATCCTCTGAATGCTTTTCATCTCAAGACCAAGACAGTTTTTGAAAGATTGCTGTACCATAAGAGAATAATTTTATTAATCAGACTTCATAATTGTGTCAGTTCAGCAGTTGGTCGTGAGAGCAAAGTAAAACGAGGGTATGAAAAGTATTTCCAAAAGAGAATGAAATATCAAGAAAATGTGTCCTGAAGCTATAAATACCTTGGGGCAAGAATACTAAGATCCCAGTCAAAGTCCATGAAAGCTGTGCTGTGTAGCATTTTATTTTGATGTATTGTAGACCTGAGGACCATGCCATAAAGTTTGCTTAGTCTCGTGCACCCAGGTTTTCCTTAAAGGTTTGTGGGTGCTCTTATCAGAAGTGCACTTTTCAAAAAATACATTTCAAATTATGTAGCTCTTGCTGGAATGGAAGTAATCAGTCTTTCATTGTAAATGGATGGGAAATAAGCTGCTTTTGAGAATAAACACCTTAATTTTGCTACAGTTGGTGCTAGTTTGCAGCAGCTGTTTATGTCTCTAGGCAAAATTATTAAGATAATTCACTTTGATTTCCTGTGTAACGCATTTTTGGAGTTACACTATTTATTCCATCACTACCATAGGACTCAGTGTGTCTGCAGGGATGTGCATCCACCATGTGCTCTGAGCTGTCAGCCCTTGACCTTCTTAGCTCCTTGTGCACTGCGGAGTTCGTGTACAGGATTGTTGTCTGTCCCAGGTGCTGCTCTGGGAGAAAAGAGGATTTGGAATCAGGTTTTGATCAACAGATGTTGATCAGCTATGCGCTGGGATCCTGCCACATCTCTGTCTGACATTTGTAGCTGTGCTGTTGCAAACTCACATCTGCAAGCAGACTCTTTTGTCTCTATGTACCCCCATTAGGCTCAGCAGACAGACTAAAGGTGTTGAATACGCCTGCAGGCAAGCTAAGGACTTTGAGTCCCTGCTTATTAACACAGATCAGGCTATTCAGAAATAAATTATATTCATAAGCCCTTATGCAGCCATTGAATTTTCTTCCGTTCACAGAATTCAGTGGTATTCAAATCAAACATCTTTTGTTTTGAGGTGACTCTAGAAGCCACTGAACTAGATATTATGTATATAGCAATTAAATGTAAATATTAGGCATTTAAGGTGGTGAGCAAGACATCAGCTGTGGTATTACTGCCACAGGGATAGGGAAAAAGCCCTTTGATTCCTGACTTAAATTCTGTGTGAGGGAATCGAAGTGAAAAAACAGCAGGGCCTGTAAAGAGAAATGTATGTTTGTGTGTTTGTGTGTGTGTTTGACCTTTATGCCATGCAGTGAGCAATGAAAGTGATGTAATTGGGTTCCCTTAAAACTTCATAACGTCACCACCTGCAGCGATAATTTGTCAACTTCTAATACCGATCTACCATTTCTTGTGAGTAGTCTTTGCATCCCCTCATGAAACAAAAGAGATGATTCAGGGAGCAGGGGCACGTGATCCATTTCTGAGGGCTTCCCTGTTTGAGGAGTCCTGCAGAGACTGGACATACACCAAAAATCAGGTTTTTGAGAACTGATAACCTAATGTCATGCTGCCTCTGCATCACATCCTTCACCTTGGATCGCCATCCCACAGGTCTAAGTCTTTGTTAAGCAGATATCCTGTAATGCTTCGCTGGATAGCACAGTCCTGGGGCACTCCTCAGCAGACTTCTCACTGTCTGCAGGGAAAAGGCTGCCACCAGTCCACTGAGAATCCCGCCAGCCAAGCTGTATAATGATTTCAGCTTTAATTGTAGGAAAGTGGTAGGTTCCAGAGGCTCAGTTCTGCTGCTGATCCCCTTGGCTTTCACGAGGAGATACATCTGTATTTACTGTTGCTTCACAGATGCCTTAGCATTACTTATTTGCAAAGTTTCAGTAAAACATAGGACACTGGTTGGTATTCCTACCACCAAGTATCCTTCTTTTAAATAATTTTCACTTCTGATCACGTACTATTATGTCTTCTCTATGTCTCTCCCAAATGTATTAGCTGGAAGATTTCTGAGTAGGTATAGATGTGAATAAACTGCTTTGGTATCAATATTTTTCCCCAACTTACCAGAATATGATGGCACAGAGCTCTTTTCCCAATGGGATGCTCACAGAGTTCTCAAAAAACAGGGTATTTAGTGCATCTTAGCCATCATTTCTCTGCATCAAGGAGGTTAAGAGCAACTTTTCAATGTGACTTACAGCTGTAGTTGCAGGACTGGTGTCATAGGAAGTGGGCAATGTCTATGTACTTTTGTCAGCTTTGGGTCAACAGCAGCAACTGTTGGCTTTCTGGGTTTGGTGGCTTGGAAATAGACAATAATAAGTAAATAATTTAGACCTGAGTGGGTGAGTCATTTCTAGAGATCACAGTTTTATATCATGTTTTCTTTTTCTTCATCCCTCACAAAAGATGTTCCTCTTAAACCCTTGAACAAAACAGCAATACTTCGCACCTCCCCCCTTCTTTTTTCCCAGAATGAGGGATTACTGATTTCTCATCTGTGAAATTTAGTGGAGATGACATAAATACGCTTGGAGAGTGAAAAATAAGGCATTATTGGTATTGTTCAGCTGAACAAACTCAGTTGTTTCTTACGGCTTTGCAGTGGTGCACAGGAGGCTTTGTCTGTTGGATGGGTGAGTTGTGATGAAATTCACTTAGGAAGACAATTGAGCTGATAATTTGGGATGAGCAAAAGAAAATTTAGGTGCTAATTTGAAGGCATGAAGTCCTTTCACACAGACCTTCAGCCCATCTTTCCCACCATTATTTGATTTCTTTCTGCTGCTCTTATGTATGTGTTCTGCCCCCATATAGTTCTTGTGCTCTCCCAAATGCACCTTCTCTCCTCCCCACATGCATCGCTCCCCCCAGTCCCTGAGCAGATTTGCATTCTTACTCCTGGGTAGCAGCAGGCCTCTGGACTTAATGTGGGTGTGGACTTAATTCTTCCCCTTCTGTCTTTACTCTCCCTGTTCTATTTTTTTTCCTTACTCTGCTGCTGATGTAAGTGAACAAAGTGCCTGAATCCAGAAGGGCACTGAGAAGCAAACAGGCACAAGCTCCTGTCTGCTTGCAAAGGCCTTTTGCAGTGACAGGGCTTCTACTTTTTATATTTGAGCCAGATGCTATGACTTTCCTTGATGCCGCACTTAAAGTCCTTTGTGCGATCCTGGCTGAGGGCTTTTGGCAAGTGCAGACCAGAGGCAAGGAGAGTATGAACTGCTGAGTGCTATTATGCAAGGCAGTGGCAGCCCACCAGAAATGCTCTGAGTAATGATTCCTGTCACAGAGAAGCTAAGGAAAAAAAACTCACACAACTCCTTGCCTTGTCCACCTGCTTACTGTCCTGGTGGGGCCATGGTCACACTGTGTGGCTCCTTTGGCTGCTGGACAAATGATTTCTCAGAACTGACAAAATGGGAATTGGCAGTCAGCTGCTGATATTTGTGTCAGGTTTGCCACAAGCAGCATATTTTACCATTCAGGAGGCACACCAGGCGTCACAGCTAGGTCTCAGGGGTGAACGGAGTGAAAGGAATAGGGAGAAAATACTCACCATGTTACAGTTTTGCACAGAGTGCAATTAATGTGATGCAGGCTAGGCTGTAATTTTAATCATAGTCCTTGCTGCTTATAGATCCGTGAGTGCCATCCCAGCCCTGTTTGCCACCTTTTCTGCATTCCGGAAGACCTCAGCTGGGCTCTGCCCCTGGTTTTGACTTCATCTCTGACTTTTTCCTTACGTTTCTCTTGGCATGTTGTTGTCTTGAAAATTCACGTGATCCCCAGGAGTGTCTCCCAGTCAAACTGGCAGACAAACCACTTGAGGCATAGCTGGTAAGAATACCACTGAAGCCAAGTGAACTAGGAGACCACCTTTGCCGAAACAAGGAAGGCTCAGGGAGCAAGTGTCCACGTGGTAGAAAGAAGGGAGGTGTTAACTCAGCAGTGGAAAAGCCTTTTCTTCAGCTGTGTTGGTGCTATTTGAATACAGCTCCCTTGCATTGTGCAGTATCGAGCCAGTCCCGTGTTCCTGGTCTTACCATGGCAAGTACTGTCTAAGGAAGGGTGGCATGTGAAGCATCCAAACTGCAGCTCCTGGTCTGTCTGTGGCCGTGCTGTGTGGGTGCTCCTTAGTATTGAATTAAACTGAAAGAAAACACAGTGTAGAATGAGGTAAAGACTGGTGATCCTAAGGCAATGTGTTTCTCCATGTGGTCAGTGGAGGAAGGCAGAGCTGTCTCATTTCAGAGGTGACAAGGTTAAGCCCAGTGGTGGAGTTGTTTCCTTTTCTGAGTCTACATAGAAGACATTAAATAACTGAAGTTTATCCTGCTAAACAAAGTTATCTTTATATATATAAAGATCACCTGAATCTCACAGACTAAGAAAAACAGTGGTGTGCAGTCTTGATTTCAAATGTCAATATGAAATTTTTATTGGATACCTTTTCTGGGGTTTTTTTTGTTGTTTTGCTTTGGTTTTGTTTTTTGATTTTTGGTTCTTTTTAAATTTTTTTTAATCAGCTCTGATTTTTCTGTTTTATATTCTTTCTCAAAAAGATGAACTGTACCTAAGTATCAGTATCAAAGAATCAAAGATGTAGTATTTTAAATTCAACATTGAACATTGTGGCTCAAAATCGTTCAAGCCTCGAAGAAGGGGGGCTTGAGACCCTACTAAGCTGGCTGCCTGTGGGACACATCTTGGAAAGTGACAAATACGTGGTTACCTTCTGGCTGGCAGATGGTGGCATTGGAGCAGGACTGTGCTGGTTCCTTCACTGCCTCTGGTGAGCTTGCTGTCTGTGAGACCTGTGAGAAGACCTGTCCTCTGTGAGCAGCAGTTCTGCAGGAGCCCTCAGGAGTAAATGCTCTCATTTTTCCTTGGCTTTATTCCCCCAGTAATTCTGATGAGATTTAAAAGGCTGCTTTCCTTCTTCAGTTCATAATTAATAGTCTGAAAAGAAAAAATTCAAAAGCAATGAAAGTTTTACTGCTGAGTGTTTTCTGCTCCATCCATTATACTGATGTTTATGGGGGTACTGATGTGTAGGTTGGCAGGGCCTGTGCATTGTGCTGGCCGGGGTAGATGGGTGGAGAGCTGTGTGTTGTTCGGACTGGGTTGCTGATGGCAGATGCCATGCTTAATGGCGGCTTGTTAGTACTGTGTTAGGTTGATCAAGGTATTCCTGGACAGGATTGTCAACCAGCAAGAGTAAAATTTTGGTTTACAAATTCCTTCTATGCAACAGAAAATGCTTCAAACAGTGGATAACTAATGTGGGTTTGCGTGTTCCCTCTCAGAAGACTCTTTTTGTTGGTGCACAGGCTGCACTTTGCAGTACAGGGCTTTGGCTCGGGCCAGCTTGATGAACCTTTCCCTCTGGAAGCTGCATGTAAACCTATTTCATGTGAGTTCTGATTGATCTTCATCTTAATTGGTAAGATGACTATTTGACTTTCGAGGATGAACCTTCTGTCTCCTTTGCATTGCAGTTTAATGTACTTTTGCAAGTTAGTTTAATAGCTGAAGGCATTTCTGCAGTAGGCCATATGCTCCTGTTTTCTTTCTCTATCAGTGTCCATTTTTGAGGTCAGAAGAGTCAAAATTGGCTCTTCTCTGTGGTTACTTGTATCTGCAAGTGTATGGTGTCAGTCTCCTCTATCCCGTCCTGGTACACGGGGTGCTGCTCTCATGCTGATTGAAAAACTATCCAAATAACTCCAATTCATTCAGTGCAAACCAAATCCAAACATTTAATCTAAGAGAGCATTTTGCATCTGTACATTCTTTTTCTTAGTCTTGAATAGCTCATAATCAAATATTTTATCTTGACACCTGGGGAGAAATTGCTCCCCACTTTGCAGGCTGGGGAGCAATCACGATGGCCCCTGGTTCTGAAACCTGGATGGTAATTCTGAGGTTCAGGTCATTGCTTCTTTAGCTTTTGCTTCAGACAGATTTCTTTATTCTTAACAGATCCTTAACCCGAAACTTCTATCCCAAAATTCAAGATGCTTTTAATATAATCCTTTTCCTGTTCTTACCCATCGAGAAAGTTGCAAAGTATTCCTTTTTTTAATCTCTTCTCTTTTGGCGGTGTCGTTACATAAGCATCAAGGACAGGATGGATGTGCCCATGTGATAGCATTACCGTTAACAAGATGAAAAACAGCAAATCATGCCTGAAAGCTTGAAATAGTCTGTAGAAGGATGAAAAATTGCAGCATAACTTTCAAACAAATATTTTTTCATATACTATACCCTTTTTTTCGCTGACAAGTTAATTCTTTCTGACAGACTTGGCAAGTGAGCAAGTGTCTCCGAGGCAGACACTGAAGCTGTTTCATGAATTCATGTTACAGTTTCTCTGATACTGTTGCTCTGCTCAAATGGTATTTTTAGCTTTATTCACACCTTGCTTTAACATTTCTGTGGGTGAGGAAAATTTTGTTATCCAGTCCTAACCAAGCCATGGTTAGTGTTTCTCATTGTTACTGTTGTTTCTTTGTCTTGACACCTTGGGTAGATGGCCTTGAAGAAATGCTTGCAGCACCTAGGCTCCCTGAAGAGAGCTCTCTGTCTTTGGGAATACTTAGCCAAGAACCTTACTCCAAAACTTGGACCTCTCACATTGCAATTTTATGATTTTTTAAAAAAAGTTGGAATCTTTTCTTTAGAGATGTGTAAAATATTCAAATTCCTAATAGAAAAAAAGAATCTCATATATTTACTTGGTTGATATTTATTTAGACTGTTTTGTTTAGCACAGTTTTGCTCACAGGATATAGTTTTTAACTGAAAGTTTTAGGATGAAAGAGGTAAGGTCCTTCACTGACCTCTGCTTTTGTTCACTTCTGCCTCGTGCGCTGTAGTGTTAGAGAGGTCTTGTCAAGGGAGGGTTCAGCAGAAAGCTGAAAGCACAGGAAAAATCTCTGCAAGATGGAAGTGCAGATTTTTTTTTTCCCAGTGACAGCAGCACAGCACTGTATTTTGTGTAGGCAGTGTCGTCACAGATCCGCTACTCCCCTGCTTCCCAGTGTCTCCATCCTCTGCCATCCTCTAAAAGGTCCTGTAGCTGATTACCAGGTGCAGTAACAGCTCAACAGAGCATCATCGTGTTTTTCCTGAAATACCAGGGGTAGAAGTGTTCTCCTGGCATTATCAGACATGAGAAACAGGACCAAAATGTAAACAGTTAGGAAGGAGAAAGGCTCACTGACAGAGACCCCAGGTTCAGATTTGTTTTAGGTGTCGTCATTCAGATCCTGGTCAAAGCCAAATAATTAAAAAACCTTCCAAGTACCTGTCTCAGCAATACCTTGAGTTGGAAAGTTAAGCACTCCTCTGTTTTGCTGAGATGTGACCAAAAATGACAGATGCCTGAAGATGATTATTGAATAGTCTGTCCCTCACTGAGGAAGCTCAGACAGACCTAGTCTGACAGAGGGTCCTGTGATTAAAATCCAGTCTGTATCTGGGGCTTGGTCTGGCTTGGACCAGTGTTGCCCTGCTGCCCTTGGTGTAGCTCAGCACAGGTGATGGAGTCTGCCCCGTTTGCTCATTATGATGAGTATCACTCATGATGGTGCTTTCTTCGTTCATGTGAATGCCCTCCTGATGTTACCTGAAGCTGTTCTTACAGAGCAGCAGTTGGGGAAGAAAAGAAAATCAGTTTGCTTCAAAGGCAACAGTGAAAACAACTTGAAAGATCTGCATTGGGCAGCCTTGATGGAGCTTTAGTAAGAAAAAAAGTCTGCTTAAGAGGATGTGGAAATGGACCCTTCTTGCATAGAGTAGGTTGAATCACATATGTCAGCTGCAGCAGCAACGGAGAAAAATAAGAGAAAATCAATTTAATATCGTAGATTTCAATGTTCCTTCCAAAATAAGTACAGTCTAATGACAGAGAGTGTCTTTTCAAGTGGCAGATGGCCGCATTAAAGCTACAGCTGTGCTGTCATTTTGGAATTTCTATAAGGCACACATGAAGAGCGGACAGCTGCCTATAGCGTGGGTGCTAGACCCTCCTAGGAAAGCTTATTTTTAACTTAGATCTGGTCCCTGACTTGGTTCATGGCCTGATGTCCTGGACAGCTCTCCCAAGTCAGGAAAAGGAGCAGTGTACAGGTGGTGGGACAGAAGCTGTAGAGGCTGTGTGGGGAGAGGGAGGGGAGAGCTGGGGCTGCTTGCCCTCACCTTGACACTGGCAGGAGGATCTCTGGAGTCAGAGGTTGGTTCAGCAGCAGTCAGGAGCTGCTGGCTTGTGCCAGGGGGAGTTGGGGTGCTCAGCAGCGTCTCCCAGTCCCTGCTGGGTTTTTCTTAGCATGCCTAACCTTTACTTGGAAATAAAAGGACAGCTGTCTGTCACCCTGCATCACGAGAGGGATCAGAAGATTCTGAGCTGGAGACGCAGTGTTCTTGGGCTCCAAGCAGCTGTTTTAGAAAAAGTTGAAAATAGAAAACTACTATTTTAGAAGCAATGTTCTCTTAATGGTTACAGTTGTTGCAGTATCTGGAATATTTGCAGAGATATTAGAATTGGGTTGTGTAAATTTAACTAGCTCATAAGAGAAGGAAATTTAGTTTGTGCTTCTTGTGTATGATCTACCATGAGTCTTCTTGAGGAAAAAAATACATGCAAAAATAAAGTTAAGGTACTAAGGAAAGGAAGAGGCTTTTTCTTTTTAGAAGGTTATATGTCAGTACACAGACGTGTGTGTGCATATATATTAAAACCTGGGTATTGGGGTTAGGGGAAAATACACACATGAGACATGGTAGAAAGCAGAAATCAGAGGCAGTGGAGAGTATAGTGAGTCAGTGACGCAACAGAAAGAAAGATGGGGGAACAGGGAGGAAGGGCAGGTGCTGAAGGAGGTTGCTGAAACACCGTTTGTCTGGAAGAACCTTCAGCTTCTTTCTTCTACAGAGGCACAGTAAGATGTTCACCAGCTCTTCTCCATTCCTGCTGGGTTTCTACTGGGATGTTTAACCTCCATGGGAAAGAAAAGTAGCTATTGAAAACGGAATGGGCAACTACAGGGGTTAAAACTAACTTTGGAAGGGAAGAAAGATTTTTGGAGGATAAGGAAAAGATAAAGGGGAGAAAGGAGGAAGAAAAAAGGCAAGAGTGCAGGAGAAGTCATCTGTAAGTCAAGCAAAAGACAAGTGGGATAAGCACTAAGCAGCACAGAGAGATTTTGTATATGGAAAGTTACACAAAATTATTGGAATGGTGAGTAGAAAGACAGCTGGAGACTATGATAATTCAAATAATTTTTCTAAATATGAGAAAAACACACTTTCCAACACGTGCAGTTGCTGTTTATGTTTGAGTGTGTTTGCAACTAACAGAGTTACTTCTAGGGCATTATTTTTTCTAGCCTGTTGTGTAACTTTTAATTTTTTTCTTGCCTTTTGAATACACCAAATGGCTAGGCATTTTATTTTGATGTTATTCAGGGCCTTTTATTATTTTCCACGCAAAAGCATTCGACACGTTCTGGGTTGTTTAAAAGATACCTTTCAGTGATTTTGAACTTGCAAGTGTTTGAAGTCGTTAGAATAGCGCTGCAGAATATAAAAACTGATGGATCAAGATTCTTATGTTTGAGAAATGAGAACAACAAACCCTCTGATGTGTTTTCTACCTCTGCAATGCAGTGCTCGCCACAAACACTTCTGCCTGGTGACACTTCTGGTTTTACCCTTAGAAGGTCTAGTTAGTAGTCTGTGCAGCTTCTTGAAATTTTCTATCTCTGTGTAATCCACCTAGGTTTTACAGCTCTTAATTTAATCCAACTACTGTTTTTGTATCTCTCCTGGTCTACTAACAAGTTTAGCCCAGACATGAGAACTGATAAATTAACAAAGATGTATAATTGAAGTGTTTTAAATGCAGTGCTCAGAAGAGAAGTGGTATTAACCTAAAACCTTTCGTAAATTGATGTATCAGAATCCTCTCTGGCATGTCTCTTAAATACCGTATTTTATGGGATCAGGTTACACCAGTTTTTCCAGCAGCAATTACCTTGAGTTTCTTGTTTGCTAAGGAAATACACTTTAAAAATTAAGCAAATCATTGGTATTACCTATTTGCAACATGCTGGTAAGCAAGCTAATTTAACTAGAATGGGCAGTGTAAGAAAAAGAGTTTTTATTTTTGTCAGATGCAGAAATTTGTAAGTGCATAAAATCTTCACAAGCCCCCCACCCAATCAAACAGCATTTACATGAGAAGTATCATTATTGGCAAAGACTGCTGTCTGACTGCGTGCCTTGTTCTGTCAGTACCTAAATGTCATGTTCAGATAGCGCATAAAAACATTGTGACAATTTCTGCTTTCTCCAGAAGACACACAGTACCATAAAAATCCTACCCCTGGAACTTTGCACCTGCAAACAGTGGGTTGCCCTTGTAAGTTGAAGCAGAAATTTCTTTTCTTGTAGGTAACCATTCATACTGGAGAGAGCCTCTGTTAAACATCTTGGCACTTTTCTCAGTTTTGCATGTTGGAAATGTAATTTTCTGTGAACTTCTGAGAGTTGTGTTATTCTCTGGTACCATTAGTTTAAAATTTTTCTAACTGGATGCCAGTTGGTTTTGAAGGATAAAGCTTCCAGCAGTGATTGCTGAAAAAGTACAAATTCGTTTTTCCAATTTTCCTCTTATTTAGGAGGGTTAGCCCTTCTTTTTTTTCCTGCCATTAAATTATTACTGAGGTTATGCATACATTGTTTATAGTAATGTTGAAACCTTTAGCTTGGATGTGGGGAAGTGAGAGAAAAATGACTCACTTCTAGTGTATATAGTTTCATCCATGGCTTTTGAATTTTTATTCCTATTGCACATGCATTTGTTCTTGTTTCCTGGGTAACAGCATGTTTTACAAACTCAAATTTTTACCGTGGTAAAAGTAAGAAAAGCTAATCTCAGATAACTATGTATCTATCAAAATCTCACTAAATCTTAAGCTTTTAAAATCTAAATTTCATATTTCAATAAAACATCTGTGTGTGTATGTCTTTACATACATGTATATGGTTCTGGAGGATAAAGGCATATATACTTGATTAACTTTAAATTGTAGCAGAATTGTTAATTTATTTCATGGTATACCTACACACTTTCAAGTTTAAAGATCTGCCTTTATTCTCTGTGGGTGATATGTATATATGCATACTTTATGTAGCTGAATCACCACAAATACCAAGAATTGCTCTAAAAGGAAATATGTATATATAGTTATAAAGATAGATGTTTATATGCCGGTTGAGATTTCAGGCTTCTCAGAAAGTGAGCATTCTATTGTTTTCTGCCTATATGAAAATGAGATTTTTTTTTTTTTTTTGCCAGCCTGTGAGATGCATCTAAAGAACTTTCTTCACAGAGTTTGGGAACTGTCTGGACTATTCTTTGAACTACAGTGTTGAAAGACTTTTACAAGTTCCTCCTAATTGGAGGAAGGGCAATCTTGCCTTTTAAAAGAGTTATGAAAAAATAGTCTGCTGGCCAATATTTCATGTGGTAATCATGGTTTTTTCTTACACAAGATATGTCAAAAACTGTAGATCTTGATCGTGCAAGCAATATTTATTCTTTTAAGCTGACAAAATCAGTCACATTAAGTAATTGCTGTTACTGTGGTCTCTCTTGCCACTGGTGGATTAATGTAAGCAGTTCCAACCAAGCTCTTTCATTTATCAACAGCTTTTTTATAGTGAGGACAAAGCATTATGTCTACACCTTAAAGGAAATTTGTGTTGGTGTAAAGTTTTCATAAAACATTTTTATTTTGTATTTGCATATTCAAAATGCTCTCCAGGTATGAGAGGGGAAATTAGAGAATTTTGATTTTATGATATCTTCAGTTCTTCCATCAGAAGTTACCAGGTTAAGATTTAGTTCTCTTCAGTGGACTGCATACATCATCACTGGTCTCTAAACTCTGTGAGATGTGGAAAATAGGGCTGTATAATCATACTTCCAGTGTAAAATTAGTTTTAGAAAGCTTATAGGTGATCAACTGAAGGATCTTTGTTCCCTGCCTTGAATATTTTTGGATTATCCACAGGTAAATTCCCTATGTGATATAACCAATCTCCCTTTGTCTTTTGTGCCTTAAAGGCCTTGAAAGTTAAAAAGGGCTTTTAAAGTGATTGTGCACCATGTATTCCTCTCTCACTACAGGCTGTCAGCCCAGCACTCAGAAAAGGTTCCAGCTTTGGCTGTCAGCAATGTGCCTGAGAGCCTCTCTGGGAATTGCAGAGAGGATGAAGAAGTATTTGAAATTGTTATTTTATATGCTGCCTATCGTAACATTCTCCACTATAATTCTTCCCCTTGTTTTCCGTGCAGTTTGATATCTAAAATTAATTTCTGAATGTTATTACTATAAAGTTTTTAAGTATGTAATACACAATATTTGTTTATATTTATAACTCGTTAGCTAAAATGAATGAAGCACTGTTCATGCAAAAGGGAGAAAACTCATATTCTGTCTGAATATTTATTAGTGCCTTTCAGTCTTCAGGACTGTAGGAAAAAAATAGCTGGAATGAACCTCTGGAGATTGTATGGTTGGTCTCCTAGCCCAAGGCACTATCTTTGTCATTCCTCACAGACACTGTAGAATTATAAAATAATTTAGGTGGGAAGGAACTTCTGGAGGTTGCCTGGTCCAGCCTGCTGTTCAAGGCAGGGCCGCCTTTGAAGCTGGGTCAGGTTGCTTAGGGCCCCTATTCATCTGAATTTTGAATAACTTTAAGGATGGTAAGTCTTCTCTGAGAAACTTGCTCTGAAGTTTTACCACCCTTCCATGATTTTTTTTCCCTCCCTTCTATCTAATTAGAATAATTGGAGTTTCACTTTCTGCAAGTTGTGTCTGTTGCCTTTTGTCCTTCCACTGTGAATCTCTGAGAAGAGCCTGGCTCACTCTTCTCCAGAATCTTGAAAACAGCACTTGGGTTTCCCATAATCTTTTTTCTGAGGGTTAGAAACTAAACAGGCTCAAGCCCCTCAGCCTCTCTCCATGCACTGCAAGCTCCAGCCCTTGATCACTGCCATGGCCCTCTGCTGGGCTGGCTTGGACCGTATCTGTCCTGGAGTGCTGCAGATGAGACAAAACGCTGCAGGTGCTGTCTCACAAGCGCTGAATTGTGGTGAAGGACCACATCGCTGTACCTGCTGTCTGTGCTGTTACTGATTCAGCCCAGTATGGAGTTGCTCTTCATTTCTGCAAGGGTGCACTGCAGCTGACGTGCATCGTGTTGTCGGCCAGGACCCCCCAGTCCTTTTCAGTAGTGTTGCATTTCTTTCCAGTTGGTGCCTGTGCTGCAGGTCTTGGCATTTGCTGTAGTTGAATTTCTCGGGGTTTCTGTCAGATCATCCCACATTTCACTGCCCTTATTTGCTGAAGGTGTTATTTTATGTTCCACCCGAATCTTCCAGACATCTCTAGAAAATGGAAAATAAGTTTTCTTTCTTTTTCATGGTCTTTGATGTTTCTGTACTGTTTATTCTGTTTCCACTTCAGTCTTCTCTACTTCTCTTTTGTTTCTTGTTCCGATTAAATTTTACAGATCTTTAATCCATGTGCCCTTTTTTTTTCTTCTAAACTGTAACATCTTAACTGTGGATGGAAGCATCCGGTTGAGACCTTACCAGTGTAGGAGAGCAGAGAAATAACTCTGTGTGCTGTAATGCTATTAAATATATCTGTATGATTGAGTAGTTTACTGTAGTGGGTGTTGTAGAGCTGGGTTTAACTACTGAATGATTGTGGTCACCAGATGCTTTTCAGGGTAATACCTACCTAATCATTTGTTCTTCATCCTCAGGTTATATAGTTGCATATTCCTTCTTACTGGAATATCTTGCATTTCGCCTTATTGAAAGACATCTTGTTTCTTTCAGATGATTACTTCAATCTGTTTATTTTCTATTCTAATCTGCTCATCCAGAGTGCTTGCATTTGGTCTAAGATTGGTGATGTCTTGGGATTTATTCATGACCTAGATAGATAAAAATGGAAATTGCACATAAAGGATTGCATATGCATAATGTATAGAAAGTAAAATATTGAACAGCAGTGGATCCACGTCTTCCAAATGATTTCTTTTCTGTTTGGATTCAGTGTAGCTTTCCAGTCAGTTTTGTATTCACCCTCACATAAGCAAACTTTCTTTAAGAGAGTGACATATATTACATACTTGTGAGAATATTTAGTTAGCACATGTGACATCTGTTGTGCTCTGTTTACATGGTTTGCTGTCTTGCTGCTAATTTGACATGATTTAATCATGAGAGATCCGGGTTGGCTGTTTGGCTTTTTCCAGGCATTATTTGTTCATTTATTGTTTAACTGTTCTGTTTAATATTTTAATCTCAGTATTTTCTTGAGTGAAAGTTTAATACCAGTCATATAAAGATCTTCCTCTCCTTCCGTCCATCTGCTTTAAGACTGAAGTTGACCTTTTCTAGTCTTATATCTCCATGAGTTCTCAAAGATGACAACTAGTGGCTTTGAGACTGTAGAATTAGAACAAGCCATGCCATCACATCTCCCGTTGAAATACTGTGGAAATCTACCTCATGCAAATGCAGTGGAATTACCAGCAGTTACTGAGATTTTGTCCAGTAGTCACATGTCTTACATGAAAGTGCCATGGGCTCTTTAAATAATCACAGATGAATGATCCTTTGTTTCAGATCCAGTTTGAAACTACTGGAAGAGTCTGACTCATATTAACCATAATTGTGTCTGGGAAGAAGAAATTAATTCTCTTTGTGCTTAATGGATGTTGATGTGCCCGTTAAAAATAAATACACGAGCTTGGAAGAAGATCTTCACGTGGCTTGAATATTGCGTTTCTTCACTTGTGGTCAGGCTATTAGCATAATTTAAACATTGTTTGGCGTAAATTTTTAAGCAAATGTACACAGATATTAGCATAACCCCATTTCTAAACAACCCCCTGTGACTCTGTGCTGCCAGTTTAATACTGTTTCAAGTATCTTTATCTGCTGGAACATTCACTATCTATTAACTTGTTGAGAGTGTAAAAAAATCCTCAAAAATGTTTTCATTTGGTGAATAATTGTCAGTCCATGTGTAACTCCTGGAGTTTGTGGTATTGTGGTGTTTGGCCCTTTGAGCTCAGACTGCCATTGCAGGGGCAAAAAAATACGGATGAGTGAGAAATGGAGAGATGCTGGTAGGATGAGCCAGTGATTAAGCCATCATGCATTATTTCATATTTTCAAGGTGCTGGTACCCTTTGGAACTCTGTGAACCGCTGTGATCACAGAATAATTTGGGTTGGAAGGGACCTTAAAGGCCATCTAGCCCACCCTGTCCCCCATCTCCACCATGGGCAGGAACATCTTCAGCTAGATAATGTGGCTCAGAGCCCTGTCCAGTGGACCTTTGATGTTGCCAGGGATGGGGCATCCACTACCTCTTTGGGCAACCTGTGCCGGTGCTTTGCCACCGGCATTGTAAAAAACTTCTTCCATGTGTCTAATCCAGATTGACCCTCTTTTAGTTTAAAACCATTACTTGTTGTCTTGTTACAACAGGCTCTACTAGAAAGTCTGTCTGCATCTTTCTTATGGGCCCCCTTTGAATCCTGAAAGGCAGGAATGAGGTCTCCTTGGAGGTGTTTGGCTCAAAGTCAGCTTGGCTCAAAGTCAATGATGCTCTACCCAGACTGAAAAGGCAGTCCTCTTACCTCAGTCATGAGCTGATGTCTCACAGAAATAGGGAATGTTTTTTCACTTTGTATTTTGTGAATTGGCTTGTATTTTGGTTTTCTTGTGTTTTTCTCCTCCCTCTGTTTAGAAATACGATTTTGTTGGAATGTTAGCCCACTCTATAGGTTAGCTTCTCATTGCACAAAGATGGAAAGATTCTGAACTTGATCAGCTGAACAATATTGCCAATATAAGACTTCAAAATATTGTACGTAGAAGTAGGAAAAATAAGGAGAAGGATGAATTCAAAGAGTTAATAGGGAAGGGTCTAATTTTATTTGCATTTTCTTTTGACTTGAAGAATGTCTCTAAATTGCATTTTCAAGTCTGTCTCTTAAATCTTGTCTGCTTTAAACTTGTGCTTGAATTACAAGTTGAAATTCTCATTTACTTTAGTCCAGCAGCTAGTTTTAAAGCAGCTTATGAAATATTAATAGGCACACAATGCCTTCAACAGTGTAGTTTTCAGAAACAATGCTGCCAAGCCAATATTCAGTGTCACGTTTTCCCTTTGACCTCTTGAAAGTGGTGTCAGAAGGGATTCTGGGAAGATTGACTGCATTGGCAGATAGAACCCATCTCATTAAACTGAATTTAAACCCTTGCTTGATAAGCTTAAATGTGATTCATAATTTTTTATCTTTCCCTCAAGAGGTTGTTGAATACACTAGGTAAAATAAAAGACATAAATGTTCATAAATCATTAATGTGTTCCCATTAGTATAGTACTTGATTTTAACCCAACTGGTTAGAAGTATAGACTAGTCTTCCTAAACCAGACAGTTAGACTTTTTCTGAAATTAGCGACAGAAATTCTTCCATTCCTGTGTTCATTTTGCAAAAAAAATTGGCACTGTAGCAGGTGTCAGTTCTGTGTGCAAATACACTGTGTAAAAGAACTGATACAGCTTAAAGCCAGATGTACAAGTTGGATTTTTTTCCTCCAACTCTTGCAGGCTTTGGTTTTGCAGGTATCTGCCAGGTCTCAGCTTTTGGACTCATGAGTAACAGTTGATGACATCAAGGATGTGAGCTGCAAAAGACAGGGTCATTCCCCACCTGCATTTTCATGCTACCATTTCCTTTTGGTTGTTGTAAAGTAACCACTAAAGCTTGAAATCAGAATCTGACAAAACCCCCTCCTTGTAAGTCATAAAATCATTGAATGGTTTGGGTTGGAAGGGACCTTAAAGATTATCTAGTTCCACCCCCCCACCATGGGCAGGGATGTCATCCCCTAGATCAGGTTTCTCAGAGCCTCATCCAGCCTTGAGCATTTGCAGGAATGGGGCATCGACTTCGGACAATGGAAGTTTTTCCTATTGGCCTCAGTAGATGCCACTGTTCAGAGAAGGTGTTTTTAAAGGTAACAGTAACCAAAATTAAAAAATTAACGTAGTGACTGAGAGAGAGTCTGGTTGAGGTATTTTGCATTTTATATCCAAAACCATGGACAACTTAGATGGAAGCTATGTCTGTTTCCAGACGTGGTGGTGTGGAGCTTGATTTTATTCTTTTTAGTCTTTCTGATATCAAAGTAGCTCTATCCCTGTGGGGAATCAGTTACTGGGATACGTGTTGGTGGGGAGGAAATGGTGGATCTTTCAGATGCGAATGGTTTGAGCCAGAAAAAGAAAACATACTTAGAAGCAGCCAAGCAGTACTTCAAATTAACTTTTGTTTGCTTTTAATTTTTTTCTTTAAAGATGCAAAATGCTTATTTTTCAACTTCTTTGTTTATTTACAGAAGTTTACAACTCATAAGAGATCCTAAGTCCTTTTCAAAGTTTTGCAGTTCTTATTCAGTTAGTCTCTTTATTTGCTAATGAGACTGAAAAAAGTATGATGTGATGTATTCCATAAGATCTGAAGTGGTAATGAATGTCTTGTAACTGAACAGGATTTTTTTTAGCTAACTAAATCATTAAAAAAGGTATATAGTTGTATATTTGGTTGTTTTATATAGTGACTCTGGTGTAGTATATCAAATGCAGTAGGAGTATCAAAAAGCAATAGCTATCCCGTAAGAAAACAGCACTGGAACTTTTCCTTTAGTTTTCCTTTTAAAATAAACATCAAAATAGACTCAGCCCACATGGAAAATCCTGATGAATTTACACCTGTGTTCTGTAACATTTCATAACGTTTCACACAAGGCCATATATTTCTACTGGTTTCATAAACAGAAGACTTTTGGCTTTGATGGTGTATTAGAATCTCCCCAAAAATAGCATGCAGGTTTACTTTTTACGTTTTGGCACTAAAAATAATTCTAGGAGTACTACATACATAAAAAAAATAGGTTCTGCATTGTCTCAGCATTTTTAATTTCAAAACTGAATTTTTTGTGACAGTTCAGACACATGGTTCATTAATGCACTTTTAGTGACTCTTAATGATAATGAAGTTTTTAAAGTTACTGTAAAGTGAAATTAAGAGTAAATGTGACCTAACTTTGCAATTCTGCAAAATGCGTAACAAAGTGACTAGCAAATTAAGTGACTTCATCCATCTGTGAAATATTTCAAGGTCACACCTTTATTGGCTACAAGATTTCTGACTAAAACGACAGAGGATGACAGTACTTACGGTTTGATAATGTTTGCTTACTAAGCGTGAAATGAAATTTAACAGTGCAGCATGTCTATATTTGTAAATTTATTGTGGTTATTTAGACTTCTTGGAAAATGAAATGTCAAGCTATCACTCTTGGCTTCCAGAATGTGATCTTTAGGTCCAGTAGAAAAGTTCACTTTGTAAACTTTTCTTCTTTGAATCAGTGTGACATTAATTTTTAAAACGTATTTCTTAAGCAAAACAAAACTCATGGCACAACTGCATCTGATGTTAGGATGTGGCAATACCAGCACAGCTGGGAGCCTCTGATGCAGCAGCTGCTTGTTATCATAGTCCTTGCTACCACCAGGCATCATGTTCAGCTCAGTGGGACAGTGCGTGAGGTTAGGCTCTTAAAAGGTTTCTAGACTGACATCCTATATCGTGGCAGTGCAAAAATTGTGTCATCTACACATGAATAAGTAGCACATGAAGTAATTTGCAGGAAAGACAACTCCAAGAGTAGAGATTAGGATGGTCAATTGTAAATACCTGAGACACCTTTTTTTAAGGGATTAAACTCAGACCTAAGGGGATTTTTTTTTCAGGAGAAAGAAGAATTGCAAATTCCAAAATAGTTTATGAAAGAATTTTAATTGTTAGTACCATGTGATACTCTGCACAAAATGGTATAAAACCAGGGAGAATACATGAGTATGTCTACAGAATTGATTTAGTGCTTCTGAGCAAAATGTTAGAGTTATAGTAATCCAAATATCAATAATTAACAAGTCAGTTTGTAAAATACACATCCTGTCAGAATTTGCATCTTTTAGAACTGTAGATGGATTCCGAGCATCTGAAAGAGTGAAAAAGTTTCTTGGGATATCTGCAACAGTTATGAAACTCTTTGGGATAGTGAAGTTTTAGATGTGTCAGTTTTGCACACTGACTGATAATGATTTAACTGGTCTGGTGTAAAATTTCCTTAGTATTTTCTTTTGTCATTTGGTTAGTGTTGGTGAAAACTGAGGTCTCTGAGTATCTTGGTCTCTTGAACCTTGAAGTGATTAGTTACAAGCTCTGCCACTTCATGTACGTGCTAGGAAATAAGGAATTTGCTCTTTGAGCAGTATATTCATTTTCTGTGGCATTCATAATTAACAAAGAGGAATGCTATGTATTTCTTGATGTGCACGTTTTTACTCAAGTGACCGAATACATCATAGGGTACAAAAACTCCAGGAGTTGTGAATTCCTGCACCATAACCTGTAGACGAAGACAGAAGCAATGCCTGAAGTTATGGATCTGGCTGAGGAGCACAGGGCAGAGAGCGTGAGGATGAAAATGTGTGTTAAAAAGTGTGGTAAAGTGGATGTGTTGGGGATGCCTTCTTGAGAACATTTGAGAAAAGCTTTGTATGTACCATTGATGAGGAGTGCCACAGGAGAGGAATGAAGTAAATCCTGGTGTACAGAGCATCACTAAAGAGAAGTTTGAAAAATCAGACTATTTTGTCTCTTCTGAGTGTCACAGAACGTAAATTCCAAGTAATCTTTTGTTTGGGAACTATCAGCTTTCAAAGACAAGAAACCTCAGTTACTCTGTTGCATCTGGAATGTATGCTGAGGTCAAGGATCTCAGTCTTTACAAGTAAAATCAGAATTATTTGTTCTAGCTTCTATTATTACCCTGTAAAGAGCGCAATACTGAAAAAGTGATTACTTTATATGTAGTCCCGCAATTTTATATGGCAAAGTTGTTATTGTAAGAATGAATTTTCAGCAGAAAATGTCAAACCTTATAGCAGAAGTAAATGAGATTCAGAAGGCCAGGATGTAATGCGCTTTTTCCCCCTTTGGTTTGCCTCTTAACATTCAAACATGGGAATGCCATTGTCATGGAGGATGGAGCAGACAATTTTGAAGTCTGTGAATTTGCTTTGTCTGTATTTCCTTTGTTAACCTCTTAGCAGCAGCATTAAGCAGATTTTCTTTCTCTGTCTTTTTTTTCCCTTTTTCTGTTCCACTGGATGGAAAAAGGTGGACTTGAACTAGGAAACAAATTACAAACTGAACAGCAGAACCTGTTCTGTGCCCTTGGAATGGGGACAGAAGGGAAGTGAAACCTCATACATAAAGAGGTGTCAGCAGCTCTCATTTCCCAAACTGCTGTTTGGCATGAGAGAGATGAAGTACCACACTAATGTTCAATGGGCCTTGCTATTGAGAGCTGGTGGATGGAAACCTTGCTCCTTCAGTGCTGTGGACATGTACTTGGGCCTCATTACTGTGAGGTTACATGTGAAGTTGTCCTTTTTGCCTTTCAAGTGTTTTTACTGTTCTCTTTACTCTGTATGCTTTGCAGTTTCAGATTGTGGGAGGACAACTGGAATTACTTAAAACGATGGGGAGGGTATTGAGAAAGAAGGAGAAGGGTTAATCCATCTGAACAACTGGATTCTTCATTGCCATCATGTCGGCCTGTGCCTCTAGGGCAGTGGATTCCAGATGGATGGTTTAATTTGCATATATATTTACATAGTCTTTTATTGTAAATTCATGGGATCATAATGAGGAATTTCTCTGTAGCAGTCTTTTCTTGACAGTTAAGTGGAATTTTCTTCTTGTCAAAGCTCACCTGCAATAAAATCTTTCTATTTATCTACTGTATCTTGACCCTGATAAAACATGGAGCTTAGGATACGACTCAGCTTTCTGGATGCCTGTGTTTTTTTCCCAGAGGTGCTTCTCCCTTGCTCCATTTTCATAGTTGCCTCCAGATATTTCATATTTTTCCCTTCAGATTTCTTTCCTTTTGCCCATCTTTTATTACTTCTAACTGCTCCTTCAGTTTATTAAACAAATTACAGAAGTTTCTTGCTGCAATAATTAGTTCATCAGAGAAATGCAAAATATATGACTGGTGGATGTTTTCAGTAATGAAACATAACAAGGTTTTTATCCCTCTTCACAACTGGATATTGGTAAGAGAAGAGGGGGATGCCCATTATTGTGGTACTGGGAAATACAGACATTCCTCTGCACCAGAGAGTTCGTAAATCTAAATCTTTCATACAGGATCACTGATACAGAGAATTGATACTAGACAGCAGATGGACAGGGAGGAGGATTTGTATGAAATGGCATGTGGAGGTTTCTCCTCTCTTGTGTTCTGTGTCGTGCTGGACCTTTGTGGTTTGCAGTGAAACCTCTTCACGCCCTTGGAGGCAGGGTGAGATAGTCTGTAGGATACATGTCTCTGTGTGTGCTTAGAGCTCACTGCTCAGTGAGTCAGTGGCCACGGATGGGAGGAAGGATAGGATGCATCTATGGGAAGATGAGCAGGCTCCTTACCTGCAACTCTTTTTGCTAATCTCATGAGGTAAAAGAGAGTAAATCCATTTAATATCACACAGCAAAAAGTCTCTTGCATGGACTCTTACATGTAAAGAGATGTTGAATGATTGATTCTCCTGGGATTTACCTTAAATCTCACACAACATATTCACAGAGGTCTTCCGCTGTCAATTAACTGTGAAATCCCACCTACTGCAGCCTTGTTTGTTGGCACGCTATAGCTCCTGTGGCCTGCAGCCTAAGAAAATATTTTGATGCTTTTGTATAAGAACTTCATTTAATGTATTTGCTAGGTATTTTTGTTCTGGCCAGCTGTAATTTCATAAATTAATTATTCATTCTTTCCAGTGCCCTGTGTGCATTTTAATTATCATTAGAGCTGAAATGTGCAGTTGTTGAAGAATCACAAATTAGGGAAATATAATGTTTTTTTTACTCAGTGAGGAGTAAAAATCATATCCATATTCCAAACCACTTCTTCATATGTATTTCATAGTTGGTTTGAGATGTCCTTTGTGCATAAAACAGATACACTATGCAAAATCTTGGTAGTGTTCCCTCTAGCCATTTGCTACATTTCTTTAGAAAATGAAAACACCTTTAATTCAGACTTTCCAAAGAACTGTGTTCTAGTTTTAGTATTTTAAAATTTCAGTCTACTGCTTTAACCCTGAAGGGGTTTTACATATAGTTGGAATAGTGCTCTGCTTAGTTTTTCTTGTAGAATGATTATTGGTGTCACAAAACATTAAGGAAATTCAAACTTTTTTTTAAACTTAATTTTACCTGAGCAGCGTTTCCTTGGTGGTGGTAAAGTTAGCATTTGTTAATGCATATTTGTATATTCTAATTAGTCACTTACTTAAAGCCAAATAGGCTAGAAAGATGAGAAAAAAATAGAATGTATGCAAACGGCTTCAGCTGAATTGAAGGGGAAAAAAAAAGTGTCTTTTCCCCTGAAGCATACATTCTGCATGAAATTCAACTTGACAAGTGACCCTTTCAAAACAGCGCCACAAAGATTTCTCGGCATGCTCCATATATGAGAGGCAGCATTCTTGTGTTGGACGCACAAGCAGTCCCCCAGATCCCTCTAAATGAAAGTAGCCTCTTCCTATATCCTTTGTGCTCTATTTTACCCTCATCCCTGTGTTGGCATTCACATTTATGAGCACACGTTTGTGTGAGAAAATTTTGCAAAAAGCAAAACCACTGGGGATGTTAATACAAAATAACATGTATGATAAAATATAATAAAGAACTCAAAGTATTGAAAATGTGTGTGTGTTCACTTGTAAAAAAAAAAAAGGAAAAAAGAGGGAAAAGAAAAAGTATTTGGCAGTTAATTTAATTTGTAACTAGATGACTCAAAAGCTGAACTCCAGCTTTCAAGTCTTGCATTAATTTAGGAGCAGAAGACAAAAATGGTCTATGATTCTGTGTGAGCAATGAATAACAAGAACGTATGACTTGTGAAACTGAATGTAATGCATTAAAATCAGAGCAAACTGATAATTTAACAGTGTATAACAAGTATCAGATCTTAAAAATAACAGCAGTGGATCAGCAGTATTTTATCACCATCCAGTTCTCCTGCAGCAGCATTCTAGAGCTAGTGCACTGGTTATCCTGCATATATATAAACTGTCAAATAGGTGAGAGATGCAGTGTAATATTTAGTATGTCCCATGCCTTCAATGCTCTTTTCAGATGTCTTTAGGAAGAGAACAAAACTTGTGTTCGGAATCTGGCTTGGCAGAGGGGTTTCGGGTGGGGCAGTGGTACCTCAGGGGATGGTGGGCTGCTGCTAGGTACTCCTCACACACAATATTGGCTTCGTACACAGAACTCCTTCTGTATATATGGACCATATGTTCTTATAGAGTTTAACAGATTGTAGATTACAGGCATTTTATAATTTTCAAATTGATAATCTCCCATTTTACACCAAGATATTTAGGGCAGAGTGGAAAATTGGAGCGTTGACATGAGCAATTATCACATGTGAACAAACATCACTTGAAAAACTAGAAGGTCAGGCAAGATGATACTGTAAGACAAATGAGGGGAATAATTCCTTTGTTAATTATTGCTGATCTTCAAATCAATGACAGCAAATAATCAAAGATATACCTCAATTGAAAGAGAACCAGAGAAGAAACAATCTGTTCTTCCCTTTGGAGGTTTGCTGTACCTTTATGCTTAGGGGTTTGAGGGAGCTGGGAAAAAACCTGTTTCCTCTATTCAGCCAGCCTCCAAGAGCAGTTCATATTAATATTAATTTTTGTGTTGTCCATGTATATTCCTGTGGGTTTTTTCCACAAGAGTAACCTGAAGCAGGTAGATCTCTGGAACTGCCATTGTGTGCTCTTTTACATGGTTGCCTCCCAATGAGGGGCATTCCTTCCCCCAGCAGAAGACTTCTAAGGGCTACCCAGAGAAGCAGAGGGAGATACAGGAGGGTAGTAGGGTTCATCTGTTTAAAATATTTTTCTTTTAATCACTGAAACATACTGATGAACAGGGTGCAACATACCTGCTCCAAACTGTTAATATTTGGTGCCCATTCCATTCTGTATTTGTGATACAACACATTAGAGAGTCCTGCTTCATATACAGGCTCTGGTTTCAAAGCGTTGTGTTTGCAAGTCCACTCAAATGGAAATACTTGTTAAATATTTACTACCCTGGTGCTTTATCCTTGGACACCAAGACATTTTTCCTACTGCTTTTCCCAAATACTGGGAAAAGTGCTGTAGAAAATAAGTATGTCACTTGTGAAAGTTTACCTTCATAACTGCATAGCTAATTTTGTGCAAATAAAATGTTAAATGCAGATATTTTACATGATGAGAAACCTAATCTTTGCTCTGGGTAGGGTATGAAGACGAGTTAAAGCTTAAATGCTGACATCTGTCTTCTAGAAAATTATCTGTGGCTGCAAAAGCATTTATGCTTCAGCTGAACTTTTTGAAACTGACTGTCTTATTTGTATGTGTTTTATTATTGCTATGAAGTAATTTCCAGTAAGTCACTGACCTGAGACTGATCCAGTTTGATGGAGCTTCTCCTCAACTTACACAGATTAATTACCAGAATGGAGTATGCAAGTATTATCTAATTGGTGTCACTTGGCGAAATTTTTGTTAGGCAAATCATGCTGGAGACAGCACAACAATCCTTGCTTCTCCTGAGGAGCCCCCTTGGAAATGGCAGTAGAATGCTTGCTTTGATGGAGCAGGCGGAAAGGATGAGCCAAAGAGCTTCAGACATATTTACACTGCAACTTTCTGTTGTGGCATTTAAACACCAGAAATTGATTCCCCAAATTCTAGTTCAGAAACAGCTTCAGAATATAAACCAACACCTAATTTTGTGCCCTCTGGGCATAATTATCCTATTCTGTTTGTCATTAAAGATGAAACTCATTGTCATCTCTGATGTTTTGCATTTTAAAAATTTGAAAGCCAGTGTTTGTGGCTTTTCTCTGCTCGTCCTGTACAATCAATATGCCTTTCTGAAACTGCCATATGCCTCTATTAGTTTCTGCTTTTTTATTCCTTTTCAAGCAGAAGGTTGCAAGAACCATGTTAATTTTCATTAAGAAATGAGTTCTTCACAACAAGAAGCTGCAGAAGGGTGAATCCTGAGCAATGGGGAAAGCAGTAGTTTAGCTGTTTATTCAGGTTTTTTCTTTAACTATTATGTTTATGAAACTGAGTTCTCTGTGTATTCCTTTGAAAGTAGGACTATGATTAAATATTTACAGGTATGGCATGAAGAGTAGCTAATGAATGTCTCCAGTATTTTTGGCAAACAGTAGCAGTGGTATGTAATGCATATGAAACAAAAGTTTTGTTCGGAAATCTTCCTAGTATGGTAGAGCTCTTAATGCTCTGACTTGTATTAATATATAACAACAATGTCCTCAGTTAGGGTATTTCCTTCTCTTTAAATTGCCCTGAATACCACAGTATTTTAGGTCAGAGAAAATCCAATCAAAAGCTTAGCTTGCTCTGTGTTTAAAAAAAAAAAAAATCGGAAATTCTATATCTCTGCTGTTTGCATTAATGTGAAAGGAAATGCGTGTATGATTTACATGCTGGCAGGACTGTCAGTTTGTGTTTCAGAAACTGTGAGCCTGCTTCTGCATCTTTAACATACGAGATGGAGCCTGGTCTTTGTAGAGAGTAGTAGGTGGTGGGGTGGAGTGAAGTGCAGCAGGGCTTGAACCGCTCTGCTTATCTGAGGAGAGCTTGTGCTCCCCCCCAACCCCTTCATACTTTACACACAACGTGGCTGGGAGCTATTACTGTGAGCACTGGCCAGAAATACCATTTAGTGCTTTTTTTTTTTTGCTTTACTATAGCAGCCATATAGCTGTGTGATGCACCTCATGAGCATCAGAGAGAAGGGGAAGTCCATTGCACAAGGTAATGATGTGCTTTCCAAAGCTCAAAATTTGCCCAAACTTATATCAGGTCACTCCAGAAAGTGGTCAGGCGGTTGATGTGCTGCACCTACTGCTTGTGGTGCTACTTGAGATCATTTGGTTGCTCCCTTATCTGCTTATTTGCTGTATTTGTCTTGTTATGGAAAGGACCGAAGTCTCCCTGGGGCATGGTGAGGACTGGGGAAGCTGCTTCTGCTGGAGCATGTTGAGCAACAGAGGCCCTGGAAAAGGTTGTATTTACTTAATGAAAGCCAAGTGTGTCTGCTTGATTCCAGTTTTCAGCTTTCATTTAGAAGACAGTTTAAAAGCAAGAAGGTTTTACATTTTCTCCTTTTTAAAAAGCTTTGTCATTTTTAATTGAACTTAATAATTTACTTTAAGGAGCAGTGATGGCTGCAAGACTTCTGTCTTGAATGTTTCTGACGCCTACAAATACCTTTTTTGCACGTCTGTCAGGGAGAGTCCTCAACAGGGGCAACAAACCAACATTTCTCTCTCTGAAAAGAGAGTGTTGCCTCTACTGTAGGCTACGTCTTTGGTTTTCATGTTTCGTGACAATAATGTTTTTGCTGCTTGGTGGCAGAGCACAGAAGAGACGCGAGTCGAAACCTTCAAAACATACAGCGATCCCTTCTTAAAGTCCATAGGTGCAGTTTTATTGGCATTTTTATTTTTGGTAATATGCCTGTAATAGTCCTCTAAGGTCTTTACCATTTGAAAGTTGAAAGCTGTGTGATAAAAACAGACTTGTAATGAAACACAACCTCCTTATAGAAGTTTTCACTAAAAATAGTTCTGGTGGTGCCCTGGGGGTGTTCATCAGCTAGCGACAGCGGCTGCGTTTTCACAGCGGGAAAGCAGGGCTGGTGAGGTCAAGGAGGATGAGTCTGTATTCCTGTGGGGAGCTTGGTAGGAGCATCCAGTGGGGTTTGAGCTTTTGCAGATAAAACAAGTATGGGTTTGTGACAACATTGTTTTAAAATACCTGGAAAGCTGGAACAAGCCCAGAAGAATTCCAGTTCCAGCTTGCAGTGTGTGTGTGTGTTTTAGGATCCTTAGATACCAGGTCTAGCTGACCTTTAGTTACAACTTTCACATGTTTCAAAATGAGAAAATCCCAACTTAATATTGATCAATCTCTGCATACTTCTTTAGAAACAGAATTGATAAGTTACAATCCTGGTTTTTGCTTTACTTATTCTTTTATGCCTTTGAAAACAGTGCCCTGGTTTCCTCTTTGCAAAATAATGACTCACTGAAATGTCTGCATCACCAGAAACTAATCCCTGTTCTGTGTGCTCTTCCTTTCCCAGATGATGAACGTGTAAAATCTGTTTTACAGGAAGACTTTCTGGCTTTCTTTTGCTCCTAAGTGCAAAATGGTATCTCTTGGGAGCCTGGATGCAAGTGACCATGTTCAGCACATAGTTTGGCTGAGGTGACTGCTTGATGCCTGACTTGTGCCAGCAGGCAGGAGAGGTCCTGCTGGACTAGAGACCTCACTGAGCTTGTGGGAACGTGGTTACAATAAAAAACCCCTGACAGGTGTCAACATCATCAGATTCAAGCAGTCACTGCTTTTGTTTTTGTGCGGGAGGGAAACTTCATCAGAAACACGGATGGAATTCCAGCCTTATCTTAGGGAATGCATGTGGGTTTCAGGCACGCAGCAAGAGAAGAGAGCCAGTGCCTTTTCAGGCTTTTTGTTTCTCTCACCCTGTGCAAAGGATAATCTGCCGCACCTTAATTTTAAAGTTTTTTGAACTCTGCTGGGATTTGAAATGAGTATTGTCATAGTGTGCTTGTGATGCCGCTTCCTTTGTTTGCCTATTGCCATACACCCTGGCCGGCTCTGTAGGAGACCTGTCTGTGGAGTGCCTTTTAATGTTTAGATCTAGCAGTGATTAGAATACACTAATGCCCAGTGGGTATATGTGTCATTTTTTAACAGCTGCCGAGCTTTCTCCCTGCTGCTCCAATTAACACATTCAGTGCACACTTGCCGGTGAGTGGGCTGTGTGTACGGATTAAACCACTTTGCTATTTATTCATCCAGCATATGAGATGCCAGAAATGGATTGGCGTGTTTCCTCTTCTTACAATGAATAAAATCAAACGCGCTCCTGAGCCTGTGCCCGGGTAGATATTAGGGCAGCATTTAACTGGCGAATGGAAACCTGTTTTGCCTTGAGATATGGTTCAGTCCATTGACTAACATCTATCCCCGCCTCCCAACCCCTCTTCAAATGATGGAGACACAGGATAGGGAGCTCTCAGTTCTGGGCTTCCCCTTGCTGGCAAGCAGGTCTCTTCAACTTTGTCCTCTGCTGCTTAATAACAGCTTGAAATCGTGAAATTTTCCTTTTTCTTCAGTGCTTTCATCCTTTATTTATTTTCAGGTTGAAATATTCCAGTCAGTAGATTTGATAAAGTGTGTCATTGTGTGTGTATCCCTTTTTATTTTTAAAAGGGAACACAATATGCTTCCTAGTGAGAGCTGAGATAAGGGAGGGGTTGTTTAATGGTACCGGAGCAGCTGGTGGGAGCTGCAGCTCTGCTCCGGTGCCTGCGCTTGATTCATGCTGGGACAGCCCTTTGTGAAGCAGAGGGCGAAGGGGGCTGCCGGCTGGGGCTGTGAGTGAGGAGGAGATGGAGCGCTTCTTGGGCTTTGTCAAGCAGATAAGAAGATCGAGAAGAAGGAAAGGCAAAAAGTACCGGCCAGAGGAGGATTACCACGAGGGCTATGAGGATGTCTACTATTATGCCTCAGAACATTTTCGAAGTAAGTATTTTGCATAACCTCCTTTTCCTTTGGCTGTGATAAGTGTTGCGTTCTAAAGGTGTTTGAACATACGAAAATGCAAAAAATATTCCTCCCTTGCTAGAACCTGAGCCTCGTGTATGTATTAAAAGTCAGTTCCTGTGAGGGCTTTTTCTGGCTCTGCTGCTGCTGAACAATACAAAGCATCTGAAGTGGCACAGAAGCTCTCAAAGTAAAGAGGGTCTGTCTGCAGACCCTGGTGAGATTTCAGATGCAGTTAATCCAGTCTGACTGCTGGAAACCTTTTGTTAAAATGCTGTGTTGAGAAGCGAGTAGGGTGGCAGCAACCCTTGTAGAGTGCCTTTGGAAACCTGTGTGGATATTTTTAAAGCACTACAGAGGCAGCGAGCACTCATTTCTAAGTTGAAGTTGATGATTAATGTTTGGTATAGAGGGAGAGTCAGTTTACTAAGTCTCTGCTGTGACCTGGTCTTTTCAGTAGTGAGTAAATTGAGTGGGCTGGTTCCTCACTGCAGGTCCAGGACCATTCCTGGAGAATTAAGTGGGGGTTTTGTTTGCTGGCACTCACGTGATGGCACTCAGCAGCTCTACCAAAACCAAAATAAACCACCCACTCCGAAGTCCCTGTGCGAACTGTGTGTTGGACCTTGTAGCTTCTTAGAGTTTGTCTGCTGTGCCTGTCAGAGCTGCCAGTCTGCCACGGTCTTCTGGAGGAGGGGACGTGCCCAGAGGTGCCCACAGGGAGGGTAGGAAGGAGGAAAGCCACACTCAGCCCGTGCCTGGGGTCTTGTGCAACACTGTCAGGGTGAGGTGGTGGCAGTAGAACCAGCTATGAAATTGCTTGTTTCTGCTGTTTTGGCCACGGGTTTGGGACCTTTGCAGTGAAGCTGTGCCTTGTTGAGCTGCTGAAGTTTGATGCACTTTTTTGTTGTTCTGTACCATGTGAGTGACTGTCAGTTGTCTTTTTTGCTCAATTTCCGCTTGGCTGAAATAAATCATAAGAACCTTACATTTGTTTTAAGATAGAATGAGAAATGTGATTGTGCCTTACAGCACCAGAGAACTGCTATCTTGTGGAAAATTAGGAAACAAAAGAGTTGTTGTTATTGGTTTTCTCCCAGTGCGCCATGCTTGCCTATCTCCAAAAGACAATTAATGTAGGGTGCTTGGTTGTTTACTGGGCTTCTTCTTAATGCAATTTTGTTTGCTTTCCATTTTTAAGAAAATTTATCATGCGGATAATATTAAACTGTATAATTTATCTGTGTTGTTAAGAGGGAGTTCTTGCAAGAAAAAGACCTGTTTGGGGGGCAATGCAGTCATAATGGGTAACATAGTGACACAAAATCTGCTACACAAGAACTAACAATTTTAAATCTGTTTAGCACTGTAAAATGATATAGTGATATATGTTAGTGAAAGCATGTAACTTTTTCTTGCTTTAATATGTAAATCAAAAGAACATGTCAAAGCCATATGTCAAAATATTTCCCTAGTTGATTGTTGTTGTTGAAGGTCCTTTAAAGAAGAAAGCAAAGCCCCTCCAAACACTGTCAAATGTAGTAATGATTTCTTGAATGATGATTAATAAATTATTAACTCTTAACTTAATGTATAGCAGTAAGATTGAGCCAAATATCTAATAGGTTTTTCCTTTTACTCTACTTAGGAAATAAAAGAGTAGTATACACTTCAGCTTGTGGAGGTAGTAAGTATTTCAGACTGGATGAAATGTGTGTCAGATTTTGAAGTGGTGTTTACAACAGTGTTCAAGTACTCAGACTGAACTGAACTCAAAATAGCACACAGCCCTATGGAGCTGGATGCACAAGGAGTTTGCTACTTCTCACAGTTGCTTAAACCAAACAGTCACAGGAGATTCAAGCCATGCAATCTATATAGAGATACCATCTCAAGCACAATTCCTCCTCAAGGGCTTTTGTCTGGTCTTTCCATGTGCTTTTTGTGTCAGTGTTTTGGTTGGATAGGTGTAGTAGTTACTTAGAGCAGTGTGCAAAATCTGAAAAGATGCTGCTGCAAATGCTCTCTTCAAATTAAATTGCGTGTGTTTGGGACAACGAAATGTTTCATATTTAATTTAATTATGGTCTGGTGTTACACTGTTTACAGTACAAATTTAGAGTAATTGCAGAGCTTTTAATAGCCATTCCTTCTGCAGTCATTTGCTTAGAAGAATGTGTGCTTGCAGGAAAGACTGTATTTATTGGTACGATTTTTAGAATATCAGAGCTAATGAAATCAAATGCCTATTGTTCATTCAGTTGAACGGGGCTGGAGCTTTTTTACATTTAGTTTCCTTTCTCTACGTTGTTAGGCATCCCTTCTCCATCATCATTTATGAGATATATCCAATTAGCCAGTAAATTTGACGATTGTCTGAGACAATCACTTTATGAGCTTGTTACTCTCTCTTTTCCTCCATTTGTAATATGGCTTAGAGTATTGTACTGGGAGGCAGAATTAATGGAAAAATGCATAAACTGCATTAGAATAACAACAGGATCAAACAAAGACAACAGAGTTAAAAACAGAATAGGCCTCTGGGAATCACAGGAAAAAGGTGACTTTAGTTTGTCCTCAGCCCAGCTGTGCCTGGATATTGGGATATCGTTGCTCCCGCTGTTTGGTATACCGTCTTTATTCCTCTGAAGCTTTCTCATGGAAGACCATATTAGCTGTGATATTGGGACACAGCTGGATGAAGGGAATGTGCAATGCTGCCTAAAGCTCCCTGGGTAAAAAAAGACCCCAGCTCCTCAGGCAGATGTCTTTTTTCTTGGACATTTCATCCACTTGTGTTCAGTTAATGGATAACCTTATTTTGACATGCAGCACCAGCTCTTTTATCTTTCTCAAGTGTCTGTGCTATGTGATGCTAGAAAAACGAAAGTAATAATTTTGGTACACAAGCACATATCGACATTAGTAGTGCAGGCATCATGCTCATTTCAGTGAGACTTTGCAGTGTGAACATAGTGAGTGATGAAATTGCTACCCAACCTACTCAGACAAGTTGGTGCTTATTGTATAAAACACTTTAAAAAGCATCATATTTATCTTGAGCAGCATTACGGCACTGCCATTCAACCTGTTCCTTATAGTGAGGCTTTGCATGAAAAAGGCACTTGTTATATTATTACAGAGACTGTTTGCAAACCATCAGGAATGCTGTGTAGCAGAACTTCCTGGAATGCTCCCAAAAATGACATATGTCCTATTGCTGAAGTCAGAGTGTTGTGCCAAGGCCTTTGAGTTTCAGCCTAGTCTTGAGTGGGAGTGCAGTTTTGGGACCCAGCCTGACTTGGTCACCTCTGACCAAAACAAACACTTCTTCCACACTGTAAAATAATTGAATCACTAAGTCTTTATTTTTTCAAAACACTTGGAAGGATTTGGATTTCTTCCAACCAATTTTGGAACTTCACAGGTTTCATGAAACATGCAGGTCCAGAGGGTGAACACATCTTGTTAAATTTTGTCTTATTTATATTCCTTCTGGTGTCTGTCATCCCTCTCCTGAAAGATCTTTTTTTCTCATTGGTGTTCTTCTTATGATGTTCTTCTCAACATGGTTCACAGCGTAGTCTGTTGGCATAAAGATTTTACTTTCTATGTAGATGGAACGACAATATTAAGAAAAAAAACCCAAAAGCAGCGTTTAAAGAATTCTACTAGTAAACCCCCACTAACCTGAAAGGTCCTATGATTTTAGCCTTGATCTTAAAATGTTCCATTTGGTCACCAGGATCCAATGAATAACTTCTATCATTTGTCAAAGCCTAGTATATGTTGTGTAACAAGAGCATTGATATGTTAGACAAAATAATCTGCCATGGTCTGCATCTGCAGTGAAGTCATGTATCATTTCCCTCTCTGATGCTCTTGATCAATTATTTCACAGTTCTGGTGTGAGAATCATCTGGTTCCTCAGTTTAGGACCATCAACCTCTTCGAATTCGTCCCCATAATATATGTGATGATCTTTCCATTAATTTTCCCCTTCTCCCTCCCAGTGTCATCACTGGAAAGTGAAGGTAAGGTATTTGACTACTAGCCTAGCAAATAAGGTAAAAAAGGAAAAACTGAAGATTTTATGTGACTCAGAATTTAAAATGTCCTCTTTGTTGACTGAAATCTGGGAATGGTTAATTCGAATTGATATTGTATATATGATATGCTTCTTGGGATGGTGTCAGCAGAAGAACTTTGCTCAGGTGTTATGCTCCAACACAGCTCAATGTTACGGTGCAGAAACTCCCGCACCGTAGCTGCCAAAATGTTAGGAATAAATGTCTTTGCATTTCATACCCGAGGTGGTTTTAAAGCTCTATTAAATACATGAGACAAAACACCAAGGAGAGGGACATGCCTATGGTTTCTTAATGCTGTGGTCAGTAGCAACATCACTCTTGTCAAGATTTTCTCCATTTTTTAAATTGGTACAAATACTTCTTGTTTGCAGCAATCTCATAGATTTGATTGGGGTTGGAGAAGAGTTAATGATTATGAGTCATGTGGTGATGAGGGAATTGAGTATCTCTAGCTCAAGTTGCAGAGATGTTAATTGATATTAAGGATGAGGAATGCAGGACAACTGCTTTTCATTTTACAGTGATTGTGTGTTGCTAGTTTGCAGTTTAACTGGATGTGCATGTTGGTGGGGGTTGTGCTTCACCTATCACAGATCTTGTCTTGTCAGTACGGTAAAATCTCGGCTTTCATAAAAACTAAAGGTAAAATATTTGTTGAGGCCTACAAGAAAAAAGGCTTGGTAACCTGAGAAGAGGATATGGCAGGCTTTAAAAACATGACGAAAATAATATTTTAAAAAAACCACTAAAATTTATTAAAGCTTTTCATTTCCTTTGTCTTAATAACTGCTTTATGATTGTTGGGGTCTGGAGATTTTCATTAATGGACTACAGTTCTTGACTATTTCTGTTTTCCATAAGCCACTTCTTTCCTGAGATCTGGATAGCCCCAGCACCTCGAGTTCATCATGGGTGCGATGCCCATGTTCAGACAGACTCTGTCATCACAGGGCTACCGTCCAGTGTCAGTTTGCAAGCCAGCCACGGTGATAAAGGAAGCTGCTGTGTTTGAGCTTTATTGCTGGGACAGGCAGTGTCAACTTTCCCATTCAGGGTTTCTGAATGCAGCAAAAGCGGTAGCAAGTGATGTTGTCTCTGCTTCCACTGCTAAAACTTCCCTAAAACTTCCCATACAACAATTGCAATATTTTCCATTTTGGATGAAATTCAGACAGGCGTTTAGATAAAGGTCTACCCTCATGCTGTTTCTCTTGCTTTTTTTTCTTCTTCAACACACATAGGTGTTGAAAATGTTTAAAAAACTGTTGGGTTTTTTTTAAACAATTGGTCATTGCATCTAGTGCCGTTTTATATTTCATGACAACCATCCTCTTGCAGAGAATCGCTTGACTTCGGGTGAGGTATGTGTGTGTTTTGGAGAGGATTCCGTATATCTACCGTCTTGCTCATCATCATTGTTAGTGAAAGTGTTCTTTCCCGTGGAACCCAAGTGGAGGAGAAGAATTACATACTATTCTCATTTTATAGACAAGCAAGCTAGTAGGAATAGGTGATAAAAAGAAGACTGTTAGCAGCTCTTCAGCCTCCCATGAAATTATTTAGATTTTCTAAGCCCATAAGAAATACACATATATTAAAATCTTATTTTACTCCTTTTCTGTTTTATGTTAGTTAAAACATGTAAGTCTTGGGATGAGGCTTGTGTTTGTGGATGTTTAGTCTGTTTGAAGGGTGGCTTAAGCTGCATTATGTTTTTTATATAATTCAAATATAATTAAATTAGTGTTGTTACTTGTGCTGGAGTAGTGTGATACCCAGCCACACAGTGCGTCAGTGAGGCACCTAAACCCAAGACTGTGGGGTTCCTTGCAGGACTGGAGCAATGCATTTCTTCTTGCCAGGCGGGTGTGTGCTGATTTTGGTGAAACATTTTCATTACACGTGAAACAGGCCACAAAAACTGTTTGGTTTTGGTTTTGATTTTTGGGTTTTTTTCGTTAAAACAGTGATGCAACAGCGAGTTTTAAGTTTGTTAGTAGTAGGATTGCTTTTTTAAATGACCCTTTGTGGCTCTTCTACCAGTGGCCCTTAGCCTCCTGGGGCTGCACAGAGCATGGATAGTAAAACATTGCTTTGGAGTTACTTGAGGGAAAATAGCTTATGTATTTTAAGGCACTGAAATAATGAGACCTGAGTTATACAATTCCTTGCATGAAGTGTAAACACTCTCCCTTCTAGCAATTACGAGTGTACAATTTCTGTGCTACTTTGCTTTCATTAACTTTCCAGTCTTATTCTTTACTGAATAATTAAAGGCCCTGATTGTCCCTGCTCAAGAAATATACTCATTCTAGGTCTTCCTCCTCTTCTAGTGGCTGCTGGTATAAAGTTGTACTTTGGTGTTTAAGAGAATTTGGCACCCTTTTTATTTTAGTGTGTCTAAAATATATGATGTTCACATTCAAACAAAGAAATTCAGAGATCTGGGCTTCCTACTTCCTGAAATGATGTGTAAGTCTTTGGTTTAATCATGGCTTTGTCAGTTTACATAATGAACATGTAGTGATGTGATTATTTTTTCCCCTTGGATATTGTGAAGTGAATGAAATACCAGGTTTTATGAACTAAGATTAAAGAGAGAGGTAGAAGCAACTACTGCGGTGTCAGTTTTAATATTGGCCTTCAGTTCCAATGGAAAACTTGAAACAATTAGTGCAACAGAGAAAGAAACAATGTAAGTCCCTTGCTGATGAGATTATAAACATTTATTGAATGATTGCTGTGTTTTGTTAGCAGGGCATGACAGGAGCTGTAATTCATCATCATCATGAATATAAACACCTGTTTACTGTAGTTACTATTTCTGTAAGACAGATGTGGTGCTACTTATCATATGTACAGAAATTACTGGGCAACTTGGTTTAGTGTTTTTCAGCAGAAAAGCACAGGGGTTGTGCTGTGACTGGGTACAGGGGTCCACAATGACCACACTGCTGATGACCCAGGCACCTTAATGGTACTGATTTTGTTCAGAGGATTTTCTAGTTCCCTTCTGAAACCCAGGAAATTATAAGCAGATTCTGAGGACGCACAGTCCAGGTTTAAAAGGCAGCAGAACTAAGGGTGCCTCTAGGACCTTCATTTGGCCTCTCATTAAAGAGTCCTTAAGGAAGGACCTGATCACTTTTGCTGTAGTGCTGGTGTGACAGAGGCTGCAACAGATCCTGTCAGGGCTCATCCCTCGTTTTTCTCACTTAAGAGCATTAATTTGCAGATGTCTGGCACCAGTTGCTGTAGCCAAGGGAGGTTTGGTTTGTATATACAAAAATTACACAAGCCTCAGTAGTCTGAACATCCAACCATAAGGCATCTCAGGCTGCAGTCTTTCAATTCTTGCATACCCTTGATGATAATCTCCCTGTACTCTGGTTCTCTCCCTATGAGATGAGGTTAATTGTACCTCTCCTTCACAGATATGCTGTGAAAATAAATTAGTGTTTGCTAAGCTATCAAATGCTACAGTGATAGGCACCACAGAAGAACTTGGGGTGAAATGAATGTCCAGAGAGAAGGGTTTGTGTAGTGGGTGGGAATTAAGGCATGGAATAACACTTTGAGCAATGAGGGGAAAGCAAGGTCTTAAATAATTTATCAGGTAGTTAAAATAATTTCTTTTGGGCATTAAATGAAGCGAGGTCTCATGCAAGAAGTAGATCAGGTAATTAAAGATTGTGTTGTAATGCATATGCAAAAGGAGGCCAAGTTTAGACATTCTTAAATCTGGAACTTGCAGTTTACTTTTTTAATGGTTTGTGTGTATGTGCACATGCATGTAGTAGAGAACATGGAGCCAGCAGTTCCTTGGGGTTTAGCATGCCGTGGAAATTCCATAACAACGCGTTCTGGATGTAATATTTTCTATAAATGAACCAAAATCTCCTTGAAGTTAAGATGCAGAAGTAAATTTTGGCAAGTGGCCGTAGGATCTGATCACACGCGTGTCACTTCAGTGCGTTCTGTAGTAACAGTTCCTGTGCTGACACTGTGAGGGAACACTGCGGGCAGCTGTGGAACAGAGGAGGGAGGAACCAGATTTATTTTTTGGCTGTCTCTGGGCCCTTCGAACAGATGATAAGAGACAGTTGAGGTGAACTATCTTTGGAAAAATTACCATGGGAAGAGCCAAAACTTGGAAAGCAGAAAGGAGAAAAGAGAGATTTAAGATAGCTCTGGAGGAAATACTGTTTGAATGAAACTGTGAAAAAGAAAGTGAAATCAGAAGTGCACAGATACCATGTGAAGTATTAACTCAGTAAATTGTTTTCAAGTCTGTTTGCAAATGCTTCCTTTGGGTGTGTTTAACGACCTCTGTGACTGCTCAGGTAGATGTTACTTTGATAATGTTGTCCCTCTCCCAGAAGGCTAAAACTCCTCACTTAACAATATACCCTGTCACTGTTCTGTCAGCTGGTAGCATCTCTATTAAAAGAGAAAAGAAAGTATTCACAATGTATTACAAATAAGTGCAGTAAATAATGAATGGTATGCAAACATATTTTAAATACAGAGAGATACTAGCTTTTTGCTCTTGCTTTCCATAGGTTGGAGTAGGAAATAATTTAAAGCCCTGATGACCTGCACCCCATTTGTAGGAGCCCAGTTAAGTTGTGTGGTCACCAAGGGATGAGTTGTGGCAGTAGCTGCAGGCTGTGGTGCCAGCTGTATGAGCACCGAATGCTCAGAAATCAAAAGGGATGTTTGCCACACTGTCTGATAGGGACGTCACATCTGACAGCCGAGTTTAGGGAAAATGAGAAAATGCATGTGAAGGAAAGCTGGGAGAGAGCCTGGATCTATGGCAGAGCACTGCCAGCAGCAGCAGTGCTCAGGTCAGTTGTCAGTAAATCTAAATACGTCTGGTGGCATTTACAGCTTGGAAAGCAGGAACGCGGATTTTCCATTGCGTGGTGGTAGAATTTCACGTGGCTTGTCATGAAAATGCTACGCTCCCTTTCGTTGCTAAAAGGAGATCAGAATGACTTCTGAAGTGAAGAAACCAAAGCTGTTCAGGCTGGTGGTTATAGCTGCCCATCAGTAATTAAATAGGGTGCAGCATGATGATGGAACTCTGAAATCCCTATTGAATTTAATGACATTTTGGTAGGCTCTGAAATGCTCCCTCTCTAACTTGACCCATATTTCACCTGGGCTTCACAGATTTGCAGAGGAGTTACACAGGCATCCCCAGCACTTCTAAATCTGTTGCTATTCACTTCTGGTATACCCTGGCAGGAAGAAAGAGAGAAGTCTTCTGAAGCTTAGGTTAATTATGATTTACCTATGTTTTTCTTGGTATATGCTGAACATCTCACAAAAATAGAAGTGTATTTATGAATGTGGTAGGTTTTGAAAATGATCAGCTGCTCTCCCAGTTGTCATATGTGTCTTAGCTGGCTTCTTCAGGCAGGGAATACCCAGCCCTGTGCTACAGGACAGCAGAGAGGGAGAGGTTTGTCTCCTGGAAGAGCACAACCGTCCCTTTAAAATGCCGCTGCTCCCAAGCGTATCACAAGGGATGGAGAATGCACTGAACATTTTCGTTTTGTAACTGGTACTTGATTTGTGTGCTGCAATTCAGTGCTTGTGTTTTGTTCTTAGGTGAGTAGAAAATAGTGCTCCCTTCTAGGTTCTTTTGGGTTTTTGCTGGGTTTTTTTTCCTTCGCTACTCCTTTGAACTCAGGCTCTTATAACAATGTGAACGGCTGTGGATTTTATAGGGCAGATTGTGTCATGCAAATTGTTTCCACAGACTGAGCAAAACTGTTGAAGGCTGTTCTAGTTGAAGCCTGGAGTTCGTGGTCCTTTGTCTTGTACAGATAATTGAGCTTTTTACAGCCACATGTCCATTCACAATAGGTTGTTTTCTTCCTTTGAGATAGTGAAAGAACTTTATGAGCTGTTAGTTTAAGTCTCTTACAAAAATGTTGCTCGCGGCATAATTATTAAAGAGGCGACATCAGTGTGAGTAGAGGAGCAGGCCAAGATAACACACTGCTCCACTGGATGAAAATAACCTTAATATATGGAAAATGCTCAAATCCTGTGTCTTTCTCACAAAATTGCAAGTAAAACAATTTTTAAAATTCTTGGAAAGCAGTTGATTGGAATTAATTCTTACACAGCTTCAATATGTTGGCAGCCCATGTACTGGTAAAATGTTGGTGGATTTTCAGGTAAGGAAAATGTAGTTTTGGTGAGTGAGCTCTTATTTTGTGATGAAATGTCTTTGAAGTCTTGATGACTTAGGAAGTATGTCTTATATGACTAATTAATAGATGGTTAGTAGCAGAAGCTTTATGGCCTTAGTTTTAGGTAAACTACCAGCAACTGATACAGGGACATATACAAATAAGGAGAAAAATGTAACTTGATTTTGAGTAACCTGCAGAAGGTGATTAATAAACACTTATGATCACTTCTGCTCATTTTAACTGCTTTTCTAAATAGTTAAAATTGTTCTTGAAATTACTGGTAATATTTTCTTGGTCATAAGTTATATTTTTTTAATGCACAGCTAAATTGAACTTAAAAAAGACTCTGAGAAGTCTATCTTAAGCAATATCTTAAAATCTGTAATAGTTCAAGTGGTGAATTTTCCTGAGTTTATCATTTGGTTGTTGTACTGATTGAAAATGATCAGTGGTTCCCAGAAGATCACTGAATGGTTTATCTCTCTGTAGGCTTCTAAATTCAGCTTGTGGAATGCGGAAAATTTGTCCAGTTTTGAAGTCCAGTCCAATATAGTAACAAGGACCATGGTATGGAGAGAAGCGTTAGGGGATGATATCTAAATGAGAGAACACACATTTTGGTATTACATACAGCCCACCGTGTACTACTTTGGCAGCTTTTTTTTTTTCAGCCTCTCCCAACCCCCCTTCCTCTTTCCTGATTTATATAATTCTTTAATTCTTCAGCTGGGCCCTGGGCAATTGAGTGACCCTGTTTTCTTATTTTGGTTTTTTTTTTCCAAAGTGGAAATTTTATGTATTTTCTGAATTACATACATGGAACCCCTTTCTCCTCACATATCCTGAAGTCCTTTAAAGTACTTGAAAAGTAAAGTTAATGGCACACAGTAACTCCTAAATTTGCAGTCTAATAAAGGTTTTTCTTGCAGTTTTGTCATAAAATCAAACCATTATTGCAAAGAGGAGAAAGGCAACTCATCCCATCTGCAGTCATTTAAACCCTCAGGCAAGGAAGGCTTTCCTGTCCTGTTCAGGCAGGAAAGGGTGGGTTCAGAGGTGTGTGTCTTACTAATGCAAAATGGAAAATGCCTGCTCATGGTCTACTTTAAAAAAAAAGTACATGGTTTACTTTAAAAAAGCATGAGTTACTTGTATTCTGGTTGCCAGCTGCTCTTTCTGCTTACTTATTTATTTAAACAGACTAGCGTGTGCTGCTCAGCAAGCCAGGGGGATGGTCAGTTGTTAAATGTGACAGCATAGTCTAGAGCTCAAGATGAATGTGTCGTGCCTTTAGTCTTGACCCAAGGCCACTGGGGATGCCTTAACTTAAGGCTAGGTCAAAAAAATGTGAATAGGAAGCTGTCTGGGAAAGAAGCAGAGGAAGTGAAGTTCAAATAGCCTTTGCATCTGCAAATTCAGCTGTTTTAGTCAGAGGTTCTGGTCTTGGGTTTTAATGTGTTTTTTCTGTGCATCTTAAAATGCATGGGGAGATTTACTTGTTTGTTTATAGCTGCTGCATGGAAAACAAAGCTCTCAAAAAATCTGTCTGCAGTAATTGCACTTTTTCTGCTTGGTGTTTATTATATCAAGCAGATTTGCAGAGCTGACAGTGGGAGGTTATTTTGAGGTTTTGTATTGTCTCAGCTGTGCCTTGCTGTAGGCCAACCAAAGATTTGGTCCTGCAAGTGCCAGGCATGTAACTCCAATATTTTGCGTGGTCCCATTGGTATGGGTTCAATGCAAGTCTGTAGCTGGGAGCCTGAAAGAAAATGGTGTGTGTGGATAGAACAAAATAGTAATTCTAACAGTTTCTTCCCAGTGTTTGTTGTCTGTATTGTGTTTCTATACTCCGTACCCATTTCTGGCAGAGATAAAACATCTTTTGACTGAGAGATCAGTATCTCGGTATTGTTTCCTCTAAGATAGTTTGTAAGCATGATGGTTCTGTTTCATTTTGGGTCTCAAGGAAATTGCTCAGACTTCAAAAACAAAGACAGTTGATTAGTTCTACATTATTTCATTTCAGTGCATTATTTCAACCTTGTTCATTAAAGCTGGAGAGGAGAACCTGGTTCTGAAGGACCACTGTTGACAGGAACCACTAGCCTGGAGTACAGAATTCAATAATCATTGATTAATACACTTTATTGCTGATTTCTTTTCTTTGGAAAAGCCAGTTATTCTTGCCAATATCTTTTATACGTGAGCCTTCACTTAGAATTTAAAATTGTAACCTGTAATAATGTTAACATTTTAAACTGTATAATGCTTGCTGGAGGGCAGGAGGTGGGGAAAGAAGGAAAAAAAAAACAGAAAGGGAGACTTATTTGATGCTGACCCTAAAATGCTGTTCCGCTGGAGCAAAACCTGAAGTAGATGGATGTATTGTAGTAAATATTAAATGTCTTAAATCGCCTGCCAAGTACAGTGATTTTTTATTTATTTCATTTTTATTCACTCTGAGTGGAAAATGGGTTTATGTGGAGTTTTAGAGAAGACCTGACTGCTGCTCTTTACTGTATGAAAGCCAATTGCTATTACAGAATCCAAGCAAATGAATGTGTGCTCCCTTTGGCAGGGAGGCCAGTGGGGATGCTGTAGTTGTAGACTGAATTTTGGACAGGAGCTAAGCACATCTGTATGTGCACGTAGAAAATGCACGTGGGGTGGGTAAGTGACAGCTTGAGGTTCTTTGGTAGGATATGAAAGATTGGAAATGTCAAAAGATGAGCTGTGTGTTTATATTGATCTCTTTGCTTAGAGCAGCTCGGTGTTGTTTCTTCAGGTGTGTGGAAAGAAGGACCTGAAGAACTTGCAGCAAAGCAAACTTCTGAGGTGCAGTCACTGTAGAATAAATCATTTATGTCTGGAACTTAGGGTTGGAGCAGGAGATCAAAGGTAGAAAGCTTTGGTCTCTGTGTCTGCAGTTAGACTTAAGTCTAATGCAGAACTCAGTGAGTGCCCTTGCTGTATGAGAGTCCTGTTGGTGTCTGTGGGGCAGGGGGGAAGAGGCATGCACACTCCTGAGCTTCTCCTGGGAGAGCAGCTATTAGGGGAAAAAACCCTTGGTATTGAAATTTCAACTCAGGTATCTGTGTGTGTGTCTGTGTGTATGTTTCAGGAATCACAACTTTTGATTTCTGAATGACTTTTGCGCTTTTCTGAGCTTATTTCAAGAGCAGCATGTAAATCCCCTTATGCTGCTCCTTAAGTGTAGATAAGCCACATTTCTACCCAGTGAGCCTGTTTGAATTGTGGAGGGGGAAAAATGAGTAACCTCCCTAACAGGCAAAGTTCCTGTATCCTCAAGAGTTCAAACATCTTCAAAACCACTTCAAACGTATTTGGATTTTTATCTGTAAATTATTTTCCCAGCTCTGTATTTTTGCCATAGGAAAATAAGAAAGTAAATATTTATTTGGCATGAAGACATTTTTCTGTATTGTGTGTGTTGGGGACGTCGCCCTCCCAGGGTTGTCCACAGGCTGCCTGGCTGTCCCCTGGGGTTGATACTTCTATGCTGCTCAGGATCTCATGGACAGCACTTGGCATGTGGGGACATCAGCAATTTCTTTTACTAATATTTTCTAATTGCTGATAAATTGTGAGGCAAATCTTACCCTGTCACTTCCTGAAGAATGATTGAAATGAAGGAGAAAATTTATGGGGGATTTTTTCTCCGTTTTTTTGGTCATCTTTCTTTTTACCTTACTAGCAGTCTATATAGTTCTGTTTCAGGTGGGAGCAGAGGTACTGGGTGAGGAGGTGCCAGAGACAGGACAGTACCAATGTCCATTTCATAGAATCATAAAGGCTGGAAAAGACCTCTAAGGTAATTGAGTCCAACTGTTAACCTAACACTGCCAAGCTCACCAGGAAACCATGCCCCCGAGGGCCACATCCAGATGGTTTTCCAAAAATTTCCAGGGATGGTGATTTCACCTCTTCCTTGGGCAGCTTGTTCCAATGCTTCACAATTTCAGTGAAGAAACACTTTCTGATATCTAATTTAAATGTTGCCCTTGCTCATCTCTGCTCCATAGCAGGCAAAAGTACTTTTTCTTAGACATACCTCTAGCATTCTCCTTGGGTGCATTGTATACAAGTCCCACTGAAGACAAAATAATATGTATATGAGCTTCAGTTTATCTTGACGTGCTGATGAATGTGAAGGCTAAGAACAGTTTTGTCTAAATAGGATTTTATTAAACGTGCAAATGGAAACAAATAGATTTCCCCCCCCACCCCGTGTATTGTTTTCTGTACAGAACAGTGTGTGTCAATCTCAAGATTGTGAGTCTACTCTGGGAAGAGGGTTTGTGACTTTTGGATAACCTTTAACTCTAGGAGCCATTCAGAGATGCAGAGTTATAAAATTATTTTAAAATGTCAGCCTGTCTACAACTTGTTTTTCAGGTATTCTAAGACTAAAGCTGCCTAAAAGTATTGCGTCAGTGTGTATGTGTTGTAAAAGTTGTTTTTACGAAGCCACCTATGGGACCACCACTATTTTAAAGTATTGAAGACTCGTTTTCACTTCCTCACTTTATTTAATTTGAAACCAATCTCAAAAAATGTGAGAGAATGAGATTTATTTCTACAAAAACTAAACTGACTGGCCCGCATACACCCTCAAGCGAGACTGATGAATGGTATAAATTAAATACCGTGCTTAGAGCAGTGGTGTATCAGACAGAACAGTATTCAGCAGAATGCCAGAGCTTCCTTCTGATATGTCAGCCACCTCCTCTGCTTGTCTATTAAGGGACTATGTGGGACCTGCTGGGTTTTTTCCTGGCTTCACACATTGCTGGAAGCTCAGATTCACAGCACTGGCGTTAAGCTGATCTGTCATGGTTCAGGTCAGGTGGTTACTTGGGCTTGTGGGGCTTCCTGGCGTTGCTCACCAAGTGTAGGCTGAAGGCTGCATCCCAGCCCCGGTTCTCCCTCGTCTCCTCTCCTGAAAGTTCTGGTAGTAGGTGGACACCACTGATGTGGCAGCTCCTGTTTTTAGCTTTTTTTGGGCCAAATCAGATCCCACACTTACCTATCTTGGTTCTTGCAAAGCATTTAAAACATTTATAGGAAAAATAAAATCTTTCTGAAAACAGTAAGGAAGAAAGCAAAAAAATAGTTAATTCTTGTCAGCAAGATTTATTTACTCTTTGCTTACAGTCATAAAATGCTCATAGCAGTGAGTTTTTTCTTGTCTAACTAATACTGGCTAGATATTGACTGTATGTTGTTTTTTTTTTTTCAGAGACACCTATTGAATTAATTGAAACAAAAATACTTTGCAATTATTAAACTTTCACCTTAGATGTATTTGGTGTTTTGATGTACAACCTTTTCCTGTGCTGACTGATCACCTAGCCTGAATATTTTATTTTCCTCTGCATGTATTTTTTCCCAAGTAAAAATTCTGTCTATGTGAGAAATATTTATTTATGTATTTATATGTATATAAAATATGTAAAATTTGAATTGTCTTTCTGAGCAGTCTTCATGCTTTTGACTTTGAAAATGGCTGGGCATACTGAATGAAATCCAGTGTAGGTTCAGTGACTGCAAAGATACTATTTTTGAAAATTGAATGTCAGGCTATTTAGGGAGTACCAAAAATATGTAAATCTGTTGAGCAGGGAATGACTCCGTGAGTTGTGGGGAGACGAGACTGGGGGTGTATGGATTAAGTGAAGTGTGTTTAGATGTCTTAAATAATGGTTTCCAAGCAACTAATGCCAACTGTTGAGAGTAAAGTTAATTTGCTAATGGGAATATTGGACCCTTTGAAATGCCATTTCAAGCACCAAGTTCATTTTAGAGATTTAATAATTAATCAAAGTGACTATATTAAATGTCAGTGAATATATCCATGTGTTGCTGTCATATCTCTCTCTCAACATGAGTTTCCAGGCTCTTAATGATTAACACAGTGGGATCTGTAATGTAGTAGTAATGCTGGTGCTCTGGAAGGCACAGTACCTTTTGAACGTTTTTACTGCAAATTCTTCAGCTTGGACTTTGTTACAAGCAGTGGATATAAGGAGTGCTTTAGATGGGTTAACCCACACCCACATCTTGCTTAGAGGTTGCTTTTCCTCTTTTCAGAATTGAACCCAAAGATGCAAGGCAGGGTCTTCAACTCCCAATGTCACTCCCCCATTGCTTCCCTGTGCTGCTCTACTGGAATAGCAGATGTTTCAGGAAAGATGCCAGGGTTGCAGAGAGAGGCATTTAGCACAGGGAGGTTGGCTCATAGAATTTGCCTGTGTATTTCTTGTGTCTAGCCGCACATTTAACTATTCAGGAGGTCGTTCAAGGTGTGCTTGTGCTGTGAAGGAGCATTGAAAGGATAGAATGTCTCGTTTTACACACCTGTGCAAGTGTGCGTGGATCGTTCAAGGCATCAGACATAGTAATGCAAGAAATTTGCAATAGCAGCTATGTGTGCTACAAATAAACTGAAATTGCGACTTGTAGCATGTTTTTCCATGATTGTGGTGATAGAAAAGCAGCAAATCTTTTGCACTAGCAGAGGTCTCTCTGTGGTTATGTGCCGTTGTTGGTAGTCCTGTACTGCAGTGGATTACTCTGTGTGTGGCTGTACACATGCACACACTTGAGACAGTTCAAGAAAAGCCTTCCAGCCTTCTGGGAAGAAAGAAATCACTCAGTTCTTAAAAATCCACTTACATGCAGAACAGTGTGCTGTCTAGAGTGGCTTGCAGTGCTCTCTAGGGCAGCACTGAATCACTGAACACTTACTCCAGCTTCTTCATAATAACCCTGTTTTTCAGAGAGGCACATGCTTAATGCATTATGATAAAGAAGTCATGTTACTAGTGAATACTTGTGTAATGGAGTTGCCTTATAATCATAATAGACAGGTCAGAAAGGACTCTGGAACATAAGGTTTGGTAGTGGGCTTTCCAAAAGCTTGTGGCTCAAGCTGGTGCTTGAGGGAAGGTGCTCTGGGCAGTGGGGATGCTGTGTTGAGAGGATCTGGGTCTCCAGAGGGCTACTAGAGCTCCCAGTCAGTAGACAGCATTGGTTCCCTGAGGAGTCGAGTCACTCAAGGTAAGCTGCCAGGCTGTATTCATTTGTTACTTCCCAGAGCTTCTCTTGTGAGAGATGACAGTTGCATTGCACAGCTTAAAAAGTCTGGGGGGAAAAAAGAGAGGCTGTAATTCTAAATGATCAAAATTATCAGAAGTCCAGCGTCAAAAAAGACGATGGCCTTGAAAAGGCATGTTATAAGGCAGTAGGATCTGTGGGGGCTGTATGATTATTTCAGAGCTACGTTTTGATCTCTCAGAAACTGTATGCTTCTTTAGAAACATCACTGCCCATAACCTTATATTAGTAGTGTACAAAAATATTTGCAGCATAAATGTTGATGGAAACATAGCCTGAGTAAGAGGCCTTTGAAGTAAGTAAGAGATATGGTGTTTTTCTGCAAAGATTGCAGTTAATCCAGGTAGTCAACATACTAAAATAATGACAGAATTCCTATACAGCTGCCTGCATCCTGTCGCACCATGAGTTTTATTCATAACACAGTTTTCCCAGAGCTTCAAAAAGTTGCTAATTAGAAGTAATAAGGTTAGAGATTACTTTGTATTTTTTATTAGATATAATTCAAATAGGGAAATGTTTTTTGTCCTGGCTGTAACACTGAGCTCCCACCACTTCCCCCTTCTGGGGGAGCTGGTGACTGCATTCAGCATGTGCTCATCACCTGCTGGTAGATGTGTATGGACCACAGCTGGGCTGCTGCTGGCAAGCCAATGAACAGGCTTTGCCCAAGAGGCCCCTGGAGAAGGGGGCAGCTGGGGCAGAACGCCTGGCTGGATGTATACTGATGGTGAGGTTCAGTATCATTGGGCTGCTGGAATGCATGGCAGGACTGCAGCGGTAAGCCCGTCGTGAAGGAATGTTTCACGGCCCAAAAATAAGGAGAACCAACAACTCTTAAAGCTAAAGAGAAACACCTCCAAAGCAAAGCAAAAGATTGGGATTTCCATTCGGATGCAATGAAGTAACAGTTCTTTCCCTTGTGTCTTAGTGTTCGGCTCTTAGATATGCTGAGTCATAGTGATGGGCACTGTAACAGGGTCACAGACATCAAAGCTTTTTTTGGCAACGAGGTGATCTTGCTAGATGGAATGGGAATTTTCAGTGTTTCTTGGACACTAATTTAAGTAAAATTAACCAAGAGTTTGGGGGGTGTGTAATATCTCTAATTAAAAGCAAATTCTGGATAGGTTTATTAAAATACAAACAATGCAGGGGAGGATTGTAATGTCAGTGGGCAAGAATTAATAGAGTGCAGTAGAGGCAGTTGTGTGCTACAAAACTATTGTTTTATCACTGAAACTGCGCTGTCACTGGAGGTTTTGAATGCATTTTGTGGCTGTTGGAAATGTTTTTCTTCATTTACTGGAAAATGTCTCAACTCTGGATGTAACAAAGTACATTAAAGAAGGATGCAATTAAATGTTGCAATGTGCCTGTTTAGAAAACCTAAAATGGATTTTTTTTAAAGCCTTACTCTGCTAGAATTTCCCATAGTGCAAAGATGCTCAAAATATTTTTCTTTTGCTCTGCTGAAATTTGGCAGTAACATCCACGTTTGTAAACATTTTCGTGTGTGTGCAAGATGATCAGAATAGTAAAAGAGGGATTAAAATATTGAAGATGATTGTTTTCTTTTTGTATTTTCACTCATAATATTTACTTGATATGGTTTTCTTTTATAACCATTTCCTTAGTTTTCCTTGTTTGTATCAACCTTTGCTGTAAAATCAGAAGAGTTCAAAATACTGTGAAAATTGACATAAAAAGGAAGTTCCATCCACTGCAGCAGATAGAGCAGAGCTGGGTGAGCTTGTGTCTGTTTGCTCTCATTCACGCACCTGTACCCTGGGTTTCCCCTGAAGTCTGACCCTTTCTTGTTAGTTTTCCTTCTTACATAAATAATTGAATAAATTGCATATATCTGGATATTATCAACACACACGTATGTAAAATGGGTAAGAAGTATAAATACATGAGAAGGCAGCATGTCCCCTTCCTCCCTGTGAGGAGAGGGAGCAGGCAGAGCTGAAGCAGTGCCAGCTGCGTGCCCAGGCCCCGGGAAGTGCAGCCATGCGTTCCACTGGAGCGTGAAGCATCGCCAAGGCATCGCTTGAGCCTTGACTGCCAGGCGTGACAGGAGTTTTGCCCCGAGAACATGTCAGAGTGCCTTGAAAGACTCTTATGTCAGGAAATCCTCTGGGATTAATTTCATTTCCCCAGAGCGTTTTTGCTTTCAGTCACCTTCGTCCCTGCTTCCCAAATTCAGATACAGGAACTGAGAGGGGAGATGAGTCACCAGAGCTGATTAAGCTATGGGAGAGCATGGTATTAACCGGTGCTCTAGAAAGAGCTTCCTCCCCGCAGCACATGGGAGCTGCCCCAGCTCCATGGGGTTGTGTTCTGCATTTGCGAGGTCGAACTGTGCAGTAAACCTACAAACCAAAGTAAATTCCCATCCCACTCTCCTTCTCTACTGAGTGTAAGAAACTGACAGCCATTCTTTTTGTCATCATCTCCATAAAGATCTTCCTAAATGTTTACCTGATTTCATTCTAGCTCTATTGAGTAGCGGTTTCAGAAATGGTCCAAATGGGAAAGATGCTTCCAGAATTTGTTGTTCCCTTGTGCTATGTGTTTCTGGAACCATAGCTGCTGCCCAAAACTACTTTTATGGGGGAGGAATCTCTGCTTCCCAAACTAAGTAAGCATGTGCATGTCCCCCTAAGTGGACATGAGATGGGTGTATATATATACATACAATGTAAGTATGTAAATATGAAACTAAATTGCATATCTCTGGACAGCTAAAATCGTTTTCCAAGTACTCCCCATAAAAGTTAGAAACTGTTTTACTGTCTTTGCTCTCGCTATTTTACCTCAGATGTTTTATCCCACAGCTGGCCTCATAGCAATCAGTGAGTTGTTCTGCAGCTCGTGGAGAGAAGTCTGTTTTGGAGAACCAATTCTTGATAAAACACACATGCTTTTAATATTGAAGGTAAGAATAGGAGCACTGAAGTTGTGTGATTGCTTGTAAAATGGAAATGCTAGTAGAGATAGTAGAGACTAACACAGATAAATTCCTCTGTGGCTACAGCCGGAAGATTACTTGTTGGTTTTGGTTTGCTTTTCCCTACACTGTAGTCTTTGGATGCCACAGCTGCTAACACCCTCACTTGCATATGCTTAGAAGAAAGGAATTCCCTCTTGAACATCCTTCTTCCCCTCAGTTTTATTGTACTTGACCTACTTTTCAGTGCTTTCCCCATCACTGACAAACATCCTCCCTAGCTGTCAACCAGTGAGGAGCAGCTAAATGACCATGATCACCCTTCAAGACAGTGCATAGCTGGGTATTGCAAAAAGTACATCCCATTAGTTCTTGCTGACTGCAAAGTACTCCCTAATGATATGCAGTAGTTTCCTCTAGGTTGGTTTTAACAGCAGCACCCACAAAGGAGATCAGTGTAGTTATCTCCAGGTAGAGGAACAGTCCCTAAGCTGTGCACTCAGCTCTGCTGACATTGAAGATGAGTCTGTAAGGGGAAAAGGTGAGGAAATTATGTGCTGAAATGATTGTAACTTTTATTTTTGGGAAGCGTTAAAAGCCAGCGCTTTGACAAGGTGTTGGGAGAAAAAACTCAAATAGCTGTGTACTCCAAATCAAAAGAAATTTTGACATTTTGAGTTGACACTGAGAATCAGAACAAATGGTATTGTGGCCTAGACACAAATGTCAAAGGATTTTCTAGATATATTTTGGAAAGAAGCTTACTGTGCATGTAGCTCCCAGTGTGGCTGCAGGCCTGGAAATGGGGCTGGATCCTTTGCCTGGTTGAATCTTGCATGGTTAGCATAGGTGAGCTTCTTAAACAGAGCACTCATCTAGCCTCTTGAAATGACCTTCATACTCTAGTTATATGTGGGACCCAAGCTGTTTGGGCCATGACATACTTGGTTAGCCAAATGGTAGACTGGTATATGCTTGAAATCAGGAGATTTTGGAATAGAAGATCCCCAAATGGGAGTCTAATAGATGCTGTATGTTCCAGGATGCAGTATGTGAGCCTGTGCTTTCCCTGTCATCTTCCTGTGTGACACTCAGAAATACAGTGCAGGTAATAAGCCTGCTATTGTTGAGAGAAATTCCTGCAGATTTGCTGTCTATGCACATTAAATTCAAAGACAAAGCTTTTGCAACCCAGTGGAATTTCAGCTCTTAAATTAATCTGCTGAAGAAAAATTCCTTAAGGTATCCCCAGAAGTCTTAGCTAAATCCAAGCAAAAAGGAAGATAAGATTATATGTAAACTTCAGGAGATAGTTTGTGTGATGTGGCATTTAAAGTGTTTGTCTGAGCATGAAATTATTGTGACTGAGAGAGCTGAAGTATGAAAATATGTAAGCTTTTATCCAGTTGTAGCAGGACCATTTTTAGTCAAAATACTCGTTTGCCTGTGTTCAGAACCGTGCCTGCAAAGATGGAGCATCATGTGGACTTCTACTCTGACAATATCCTATGTATATGGTCTTTTTAGTTGTTAGACACAGTGGAGGATTATACTGAGGAAATACATGTAGCTGGTTGGCAAATGATGAATTGTGGCAAATTACACTGAAATCTGCAGTGTTTCAAGTGTCATATCAGGGCCAGTCCTAAAAGCATGATCAATTTATATTATTTTCTATCTTCCCCAACAGTTGAGAGGGTCAGAGTGTTTTGGATATTTTTGGTGAGGAAGTGCCCAAACCTGTTTGTAAGTGTCTCTATCCAAAAGCATTTTTCAGAAAAGCAAAATGTCTGTATACTGTATTATCTGCCTTACTCTTTTGGGACATTTGAGCCAAAAGCTGCAAGTGGAGAGGGGCCCTTGTTAGGACTCTGCCAGGCATCTCAGTGGTGGCTCACTAACTTTTCACAAACACTGCACAGAGAACATGGCTTAGGAAATAGGTTAAGCTGGAGAAGCCAGTATTAGAAATGGAAATGCCCCCTAACACAGAAATAGTCTGTTAGAGCAAAGCAATCTTTCTTCCTCATTCTCTCAAGAGCACTTGTCCATAGACAGTGTCTTATTGTAGTGTATTGCCCATAAGACCTAAACACATTACTTAAAAGGGTAAGGTTATTAATATTGAAAACTGAGGCTGATGAAGAAACAGTAGTATGATTTTGTATATAGGAGGTCACTTGTAACATATTGTTGCTCAAAGATGAGTGGAAACAGGTAATATCCACCTTCACGTTAGGAATGTCTTATTTGAGACACAAATTAAAATCTGCTCTCCTGACTTTCACATAACGAGGAGCAGGAGATAATTAGAACACCTGTTGGTTCAGGTGCTAGAACTACTTTGAATTCCCCAAATTGTTATTTCCAGGTAGCACTTGCTGTGTTGTTTTCTTTCCTGAGAAGGAAGGCAGGCTACGCCTGTCTTTGGTTAAACTTACCTTTTTCTCACCTGATGCTGAAGAGCTCTTACAGCCCATTATAGGTATTAGGTATGATTTGATTATGAATACTGAAGATTTACCAGCATCACAAGGGTCCTTAAGAATTGCTAATTCAGTAAGCACTCCAGATTAAACACTTTTGGGATTAATTTATCTCAAGAGAAGTTGCTTAGGCAGTTACAAATTATGATATTCTGGGAAGGGGAGGAGGGGCTGCTCAGCTTTCCATGTGAGAAAGCAGGGATGCATGGGTCTCTGCCTTCAGAGAGATGATCAGACAACTGAAAGCTTATGGGTGAGGCAAAGGGCACAGACCAGTGTAGGTGATACTGTGGTGGATGTCTGCTACAGACTGCCCCATCAGGAAGAAGCGGTGCATGATGCATTCAAGCACCTGGAAGAAGCCTCACATTTGCAGGAGGCTGGTCCTGGTCCTCAGCCACCTTGATATCTATTGGAAGAACAACACAGCAGTGCACAAGTAGTCCAGGAGGTTTGTGGAGTGCACTGATGATAATAACTTCTTAACACGTGTGATCAATAAGCCGATGAGGGGAGGTGCTTTCCGTGACCTCACACTTACCAGTGAGAAAGAGCTGGGCAGGCGTGTGAAGGTTGAGCAGTCTTGGCTGCAGTTTCCATATTAAGGAAGAATTCAGGATCCTGCAAGGAAGGAGCAAGACAAATAGCAGGGTCACAACCCTGGACCTCAGGAGAGCAGGCTTCAGTGATAGGAGGCCTGCAAGGAGCTCGTGAGGAGGATCTAGGGAGTCACAGGCTGGTTAACTTCACATCAGTCTATGGAAAAGTGATGGGGCAAACAACCCATGAAAGCATTTCCAAGCATCTTATGGGCAAGAAGGTGATTTGGAGCAGTCTGCATGAACTTAAGAAGGCGAAATCATCCCTGACCAACCTTGATAGTCTTTTACCATGAGATGACAGCTGAATGGATGAGCAGAGAACAGTGGATGTTCCTTATCTTGACTTTTGACACTGTCCTCTGTATCATCCTCACAAACTATTGAGGTATGGACCAGATAAATGGCCTGTGAGCTGGACTGAAAAATGACTGAACTATCAGCCTTAGAGGATTGTAATCAGCACCAGCAAGTCCAGCTGGAGGTCAGCCATAGGTGGCACCTCACAGTCTGATACTGGGACCAGGACTGCTTAACATCTTAAATGACCTGGATGATGGGACAGAGTGCACCCTCAGCATGTTTGCTGGTGGGACAATACTGGGAAGAGTGATGGATACAACACCTGGTTGGGAATCTCATGAAGTTCAGCAGAGGGAAATGCAAAGTCCTGCATGTGGGGAGGAGTAACCCCATGTACTGTTCTATTCTGGGGTCTGACCAGCTGGAAAGCAGCTTGGTAGCAAAGTGCCTGTGGGTGCTGCTGGACACCAAGCTGAGCAGGAGGCAGCAGTGTGCCCTGGTGGCCAAGAAGGCCAACAGCCTCCTGGGCTGCATCAGGCACAGCCCTGCCAGCGGGCGAGGGGGGTGATCCTTCCCCTCTGCCCATCCTGGTGAGACACGCCGGGAGTGCCGGATCCAGCCCCGGGCTCCCCAGTGCGAGGCAGACACGGACACACTGGAGCAGGTCTAGGGAAGGGCCGTGATGATGATGATGGGCTTGGAGCACCTGACACAGGGAGGGGGAAGGTAAGAGCTGGGGCTGTTCAGCCTGGAGAGGAGAAAGCTCAGCGGGGTCTTAGCAATGCATGTGATGAGAGTGAATAAAGAGGATGGCCCTTCTCAGCGGTGCCATCAGGCACTAGTGGTGACAGGACAAAGGTCAACAGGAACAAATAGGAGAAATTCCAATTGAAAATAAGAAAAATGTCTCACAAGTATAAAAGGAGAGATTGCCACAATAAAATATTAACAAATACACAGTAAGTAGACACCTTAACAGTATTGTATGTACTGCTCTGCCTGTAGCAATTTACAGAGTGCCTTGTCAAGGACAAGGAAGTTATTAATCATTGTAAGTAGCAAATTGATCTTGGTTTTACAGACCAACTGAAAATAAATGTTCAGCAGAAAATGAGTTGATTCTTTTTCATTTTGCTGTTGTGCCAATTTCTGCTAAGAATGCTGTCATGATTTTAGCAGTTTGTCAGAAAAGGCATGATTACATCCTAAATACTGTCAGGAGGAATTTAAAATTCAGCACTCTTACAAGGGAAGTAAATGAAAGTATCTTGTGCCTCTGTGTGTTACTAGCAAAAATGGCATACTAACATCCAGCCAGAAGTGCTATTTTTCGTCAGCCTGTCTAATACATACGTACTTATTACCCTAACTGTTACTTAGTTTTTATTTGTGGTGATTATTCTTGTTTAATATAATCCTATTAAATAACATATATGTACTTTAGAATTAGAATGGTATAATAATGTAGATGGGAAGGTTGTAATCTTTATTACAGAGTAAATAATTCATATGTCATGTGCAATAAAATGTAAAGAGGAGAGATTAATGTACCTCCATACCTACAGACTACTAAAATGATTGTAGTGATTTCTAATAGGAGATGTAAAGGAAAAAGCAATTCTCTAGTCCATGTCATAAATGGTCTGTCTTCTTCTAGCATCTTAATTACTTAATGCAAACTCTTACTGTGTTATTTCAGTAATAAAATCTTGTTTCATCCAGCTGACAGATAGGATGCAGATAATAAATTCCTGGATAAAGTGTAATATCAGTAAAAGTTAACATTTCTTGATTCTTTATATGTTATGTTAGGTCTTGTCTTCTTGATAGAATATTTTTAATTACATGCTTTTGGTAAACTTGCTTAGAAGCTCTCTGGTGCTTGCCTTCAGTTGTATCTTCAGGATATGAACCCGAGTTAAAAAAGATCAGTAAGAGAAATTTTTAGTTCAAAAAGTGTGCATTAGTGGTGCTTGATCTTGTATTCTGTCTTTGGAAGATAGATGAAATAATGATTATAAAAATGGCAGGGAATGCTATCAGAGAAATACAACCAAAGTATGATTTCATATACCAAACTCTCGTTGGCTGAGATTGGGAGGGCATGACTGGTGTGTATTTATTGAATGTGACTGCTCTGTGTTTGAATCTTACTGTAACAGCAGTGGTTAGAGCACGCAGAAATGCAAATCTTAAGTAAGAGAAGGACTTGAAAAGTGAGTGGCACATTGTTAGTAAATGCCTCAGAAAGTGGAAACTGAGCGTTTATCACAATTTATAACCAGTTTCTCTGTTTTGACTCAGAAAAGCCATTTTCTGAAACAAGAAAAAAGCCTTCACTGCACATCTGCACCTTCGTCGGGGCACAATGAGTAGTTAGAGCTGTAAGCAGCAAGCTATCCAATAGTGCTAGCATTTGTCTTCCTAGGGAGTGCAGGCACCTGCTTCTCTACTTTATAATTTCTGTCACTTGAATAGAAAAGGAAGACGTAGCAAGTTTTAAGGAAACGTGGAAAACAAACCCTTTGGTAATCTGGGAGAATAATGTGTGCTTAGCAGCTGGCAATGTCATTTTTGAATTGTATGTAATTACTGTTCAGTTTTCGGTGGTGCTTATATTTGTTGCTCCTGATGAGAAGATTCATTTGTACGCATCATTATTATCTCTTCTGACATGTGCCTTAGTGACATTAATCTGTATTTTATTTTCTGTAGTGGTAATAACGGGGTTGTCTTTCCCTGGCTTTATTATGTTGTCGAGCTTTCTGAAGTTGTCCTCATAACACAAAGGAAAAGTATAGCAGAGGGATCTGGGGAGAGCCAAGTAACACGGAGTGCGGGGGAAGCAGCTCCTCTCATCTTGCCTCCTCCTTGCTGGGCTGTGATGTGCTTTCCTCACTGGTGGGCAGGCAGGCGAAACCGCTCCTGTTTCAAGTTGTGCAACTGAAAAATACTTAATTAAATGTCTCTAGAAAGGGTGCAGCTATAGAAGCTTTGTATTCTTGACAGGAACATTTAAATCCCTTTTGCAGTTTATTCTGGAAATGTGAAAGATTGTTGGGGGCAGTTAGAGATTTATTCACTTTTAGCTGGACTGAAATAGCCTCATTACTTTCAAAATGTGAGCTGATAAAATGACTCACTCATTTGAAATCATTAAAATGGTGTTTTTCCAGAGCCTCTGACACTCTGCTTTATTACGAGATGCTAATGAGTCTTGTCAGACTGCTGAGGAAACTTTGGGTCCACTGTGCTGTGACACATCCTGGCTAGTGCAGTGGTGTAGGTGTACTGTTTTCTTCTGTTGTCACCTTGGTTTCCTGGTTTTTTCCCTACACTTACTTTTTTCCTACACTTACGCATATATACGTTAGGTATCAAGATCTTTGTTCTGTCTCAGAATCTTTTTTGGGAATTTCTATGAAAACACAATATTCAACCTTGCACATCTGATTGTACTATTAGTATAACAAAACCCATGATATGAAATGCAAATGGAGGATAGAAGTTTCACTAGCGTATCTCCACTCTGCTCATGTCTTTCTGCTCATGTTCTTTATCCTCCTCCTGTTTTGAGTAAATACTGTATTTGAGGAAGGTACTGAAATATATGCACAGGAGACATATAAAATTAGTGTATCAATATTAAAAAGTGAAGGATTAAAATTAGGGGGTTTGCCTTTATTTGTAGTCTGCCTGGTATCTTTTCTTTCTCTTTATTGCCTCTATTATAATACTTGGAATTTATTCCCCATCATATAAAGTCTCTGTCTTCACATATGAGTAACTGAGTTTGTGTTATGGATACTTATTTTGTGAGAAAAAAAAATTCCCTCTCTTTATGATGTTGCTGGAAATGTTACCCATTGCTTACTGAAATTTAAAAAATGAGGTCTCGGAGTCCATGACTCTGAAGTGGCATTGAGGACAATGTGTTCCATTTGTGTGGATAGCTGAAAGTCTGTGGGTAGGGACAAAGTGGTGGTGGTGGTGGGTTGGTTCTAGCTCATACATGGTCTCAGGTCATGTTTTTCTCTCCTTTAAGAAAAGAAGCCAAGGAATTGGGGTGTCCCTTGCTTTATGCATTAGTATATTCACGTGACCTGTCAAGGAGGAGATGTTGCAGTTAGAATGTGATACATACCTCTTTAGAATGTGATTATATTCTTCTTTTCACTGAAGGACCTGAAAATTTAAATGATGTGTATGTTTTCCCAGAATTTAAGAGACTCCTGAAAATTCTTGTTTTGATGCACTGCATTTTGTTATTCTCTGGTAAGGTTCCCAAAATCCTCCAGGCGTGGCTATACTGAAAATTAAAGCACAATCTCATTGTCCTTTTTTTTTT
>VXBT01001724.1:478618-512778 GCA_013400235.1 Oriolus oriolus | reverse complement strand
GCATAAAGTGCAAATGTGAGAAAACTGTTGGGGTTTTTTTCCCTTTTCTTGTCTCAGACTGAAAAAAAGCTTTTTCTTTTACAGGCATTTAATCCGCAAACAAATAAGTCTAATTACTTGTTCATCCGTGTGTTAAACTATGCAGCACTCTTTAATGTGTCTGCAGTTCTGAATTTATGTGACTGCTTTAAAATAGTGATAAACACCTCTTTATGCTGTGACTGCTTAGGAGTGGGGACACGGGGTTATATTAATTTTGGCAAAGCCCTATTGACTTCAGGATTGTCACACCAGTAGTGGTATCTCTTTGTTACTGCATAACCTCAATTACTGGTGTCTTTGTTTGAAAGCATTTATTAAAGTCATTACTACTTTTACTTACCTTTTATCATTAGTGTTTTGGTTTATTGGAACAATAATTGGATATCTTGAAGGCATGAGCAGTTAGTGGAATAGCAGTAGTTCCTAAAACTACCTGCTCGGTAGCTTTGCAGCATGTGAGAGAATATACCATTGCCATTGTATAGAATGGATCCATCAAAACCTTCCCCTGCAAAATATCCTTGATGGCCACCTGCAAACAAGAACAGTAAGGCTCTGTGCTGCATGGAGAATTTCATATGATGACCTACAGTGCAGAAAATAATGTTACATCCTCTAGATGAAAATACAGCTTTTGGTATTGTTGCCATTTTAAGCAATTGCCTTAGAGATCATTCCGCATGTTTTTCATACAAGGTGAATAGCTCGCAGGACCATTCATCTGCATTGTTTCTATCTTTTAGTAGGAAAAACATTGCTGTTGCCGAAGATCATACCAGACCATAGTTATTTGCCATCGTTCTCAATGTGTACAAGCGTTCTGGTCCTGAACATATTGCCAGAAGTAGGGATTGTACTGAGGGTTTTTTCTCCTGAAAGGTAAAATGTGTCAGTACATTGTCATGTGGATGCAAGTAAAGCAATACATGAGACAGTCATTTTGGTTGGCAAATAAGAAACAGGCGAAACAAGTCAAAAAGTCTCTTCTTAGGAAGAAGAAGGTGAGAAGGCTTGCAAGATAAATTTTCAATGACTGAAAAGAATTTATGCAAGTCTTTCAGGGAGAGATCCCACGCAGTTAGTTGGTGCACTGCTTGGAGAGTAGTTGGATGCCTGTGTTGTGCACTGCTTGGTTGATGTGCATCCATGTAGGATGGATGCACAGTGCAGTGGTCCTGGACAGGCTCATCCTGTCACCATAGACTGATGCTGATAGGAGGTTATTGTGTGAGAAAGCGTGGTCACAAATACAGACAGACACTCTTGTCTCTCCTGTTTCTAGTATGTGTTAGAGGAGCGTGTAGCTCCGAGCAAGACAAGGGACCCGCAATGATAAGCCCTGTGCATATAATTAAAAGACAGTTCCTGCCCTAGAGAGATCCTTAATATAGCCTGTGGCACAGATGGATAAAAAACAAAAGGAGGATGACAAAGAACCACTGTTGCACTGTTCTGATGGAGTTGTACGGTCTAAAGTTTTCAGCTGTAATTTTACAGTTCATGGATGTCTGTTTTTGTGGTGAGTCCTGAATTTCCGTCTATCACTGCATGCTTTCAGGAGGATATATCTTGTAGAGCTGCTGTTGAAGGCTGCCTGTGACCTTAGCTATAATTAGTTATAATTGTACCAACCATCAATCTTTATAAAATCTTTTATTTTTTTAGAAAAATGTTGAGCAAATTCTTGTACAGCCACTCTGGCAGCCTGAGATTTCCACAGCTGAGAGATTTGTAGTTAGACAGAAGTCTAACTGATGCCATTTATGAGGCAACTCTTGATAATGGTAATAGGAAATATGTGTCTTTTTAATAAATATTTTCTCCAAAGCGGTATTTCTCATTGCTGTAAAATCTGGTGCTCAGCTTCTCAGCTTACCCCCAGTGATAACTGATCTCTCTGTCTTTGAAATTCAGATCACTTGGGCTTTGGCAATTAGCTTTAACACCCCAACTTTAGTCACCCAAAACTTAGAACCTGGACAGTATTTTTTCACCCAAGTCTCTACCCACTTTTGAAGAATTAAATTATTTTGATGTGAACTGAAATAAAGTTAGACCTTTCCTGGGCACGGCATTCCCCTGTGCCCTATTTGTTCCATTGTTTAAAGTGAATTGGCTGTCTCTGCCCCTCAGTCCTTGCTGACTAAGTTGTTGGCTCTGCTGTACCTCTTACGTACCACTTCTGCTGAAGGACACATTTCCCCCAGCTTTCTCTTGGAAAAGAATAAAGGGGCTGTTGCTGATAAGATAAACTTTTATGTGGTTGGTGATTTCTTCATATGCATAAAACTTCAGTTGTGCAACCCATAAATGGCCAGAGTTGGTCTGTAGACTGAACCTGGTTCACAATGCAATATCAAGCCATAGTACTACAAAGGTAGTGTTTGGCAAAGCCAAACAAAGTTAGTGTGAGCACTGGCATGGGGAGTGATCCAGCAGGTTTTTGAAACATCCAGTATTGCCTGCCTGGGTAGGTTCCTTGTTTAAGGATCCAGCTTGAGTGGCATAGGTGTGCAAAACTGGGGGTGACAGGAAAGCTCCTTTGAGAGGAACGTTCTGGGCCCTGCACAGAGAGCTCAGTTTGGCCTTGGCTGGGTTTGCACTATGCAGAAAGCACTATGCAGAAAGAGCTTTGAAGGTGAGTATGGCAGCAGTTTCTCTGCTGGGACTCTGTGCTCAAGTGAGGAGATACAGACCGGGGTGACCGACAGTGCCGCTTGAGCGGAGGTTTGCAGTGCGCTTTGATTGCTGTATCTGGACATGGAGGTGTGTGGCTGTCATGGCTTGGATCTGTGTTTGAGGTGAGGGTCACCATCACCCTTCTGCAGTCTAGGTAGGAGAAACACCTCCTCTGTTAGGAGGCACCGAGGCTGTGGTGTGCCTGTACGATTGCCCAAGGAAACAATATGCAAGGCAGGGAAGGGACCATGAACTCTAGAAAAATTAAGGATATGTTTGGAAGACAGGCGCTTGTGTCCGTAAGAATAGCCTAATAATGTCTTAGAGTCCTGTCTCCGCCTGTAAGCAGCTGGCTGTGGAGTAGCCAAACCAGTGTGCAAATATAGGCAATACTCCTTTCATAGCCTCAGTTATTTTTTCTGGTTTAGGATCTTTGAAGAAGTGGCTTTGTAGTTCATAACGATCAACATATCTTTGTTTTATGGCGTCATCCATTTTCCTCTTGAAACACGTTAAGCAACAACAGCGTCCTTTGGCAGTGAGTTCCCCAGGTGTGCTTGGCTGCTGTCTGGGGTTAAACCTCGACCAAGAGCAGTCACAGAGGTCTGTTGTGCATAAAACAAAGCTAAGCATGGCTTTAACACAAAGCTTAGTTTCCTGAAACAGTTGTAAAAAGCCCACAGTGATAAGGCATTTTATTTTGTTGTTTTTCAGCACAGTAGAAATCTAAGCAATCTAGACATCACAGCATTTAATCTAAGCAACTGAAAATCATTTTAGGCTTAGCAACATGTTGAGACAAATGATAAAGTATTTAAAAGCCTCATTTTACTGAAGAAAAACTGTCCTTAACAATTAAACTAATTTAAAAAAGCTTTTAAAGAGGCACAAAGGAAATTTAGCTTACAAAATTGACAACAATTTGGGATTTTTGGTTATATACAGCTTTGCACTAATGGTTTCACTGAAGCTTCAAAAATGCCATGAAGATCAGGTAATATTGAAGACACTGGCAGGTTTTTTTCTGTTTTGTTTTATCACTGTTCCTTTTCTAGTCTGCTGTTTCAAATATGAATTATACTGTCCCTACTCTTTGGTTTTCGTATTCAATGTGATATGAATGTCATAGTTAATTTCAAGTTTGAATGTCTCAAAATTCTTATATAGTGTTCATGTTATTTATTTCTCCAGGAAAAAAAAAAGGAAAATAACATGTTTCATTTTATTATGTAGACACTAAATTCAGACTTGAAATAAATAAATTTGTTTCTATAATTACATCAAGTGTTGTGCTCATTGCACTAAGCCTGTGCTTGGCCTTACAGCTTATTTTTCATACTATTTGGTATTTCACTATGCTAAAATGCATTTGTAATTATTTTTACTGTTGTGTTAATTAATTATTCAATGCATAGTCATTTCCATTTGAATGAATTCCCTTGATTTGGATCACCCAACAGCCGTTGGCTTAGGCGTTCTAGTCCTTGACTAATGCTGCATGGAAAGATTGTCATGGGACATCGCTGTGTCCAGAGAATAGCTTGCATTCAAGTCTGGCTTGACAAGCAAAAAATATCTGGAAATGTCTCTATTTTGGAAAATAACTTCAAAAAATAAATGGAAAATCTAGCATGTTTTACCCAGCACATTTCTTCAGTTTCCGCTACACTCCCAGTTCATAGTTTTCCTTGGTCCTACAGTCAGCACAAGCTTTTCCAGACCCTTCCTTTTGCATTGCTTGTACTCGCTAATTAGAAAGTTTTGTAGTATTGGTTTTATTAATAGCAAATAATCTTTACTACCAGGACGAAAGTTTGGCATATGTTTTGTGATGACTTCTTTATCTCTGTCGCTGGTGGATCCTTTCCTCATGTTGATTCAGCCCAAGTTAAATCTTTTTTTAAACTCCTAAGTTTTCATCTTTTGTCCCTTCCTTTCATTTTAAAGAGTTTTAGTTTGAAAATTTATCGCTTCAGTACCAATGGCCTAAGTGTAGACTATGTATTGCATACAGTTTTTATATATGACTGTCCTGTAACATCAATACAATTGTGTATTTTCTTTGTCTAATGTAATAATTCACCAAAATTTGATTTCTGTCATTGCTGAATACTGTCCTGTCCCCCTTCTTCCCTCACTCCCTTAACTGGACTTTTATACGGGATGTTATTCTTTTTTCAATTTATATGTCTAATATCATTTACAAAAAATTTAATTCAAGTTTGTGGGTTTCAAATTTTGATACTTAGAATTTCTATGAAATGTTCCCAATTACACGTACTGAACTTCTACACTTTGAGATTTTACGTAGATTTATGATAATACATATTCACATTTTTGATCCTTTTTCACAGTTGTCAAAAAAAGGATAAACTAATCTTCCTTGTTTACTCTTCACATAACGTGGCTTTCTTCACAGAATCACAGAATGGGTCAAGTTGGAAGGAATCACAGTGGGTCATCTGGTCCAACCTCCTTGGTCTAGCAGGGTCATCCCAGAGCACACTGCACAGGATTGTGTCCAGACAGCTCTTGAGTATCTCCAGTGAGGGAGACTCCACAATCTCTCTGGACAATCTGTTCCAGTGCTCAGTCACCCACACAGTAAAGAAGTTCTTCCTGTTCAGGTGGAACTCCCTGTGCATCAGTCTCTGCCCGTTGCCTCTTGTCCTATTGCTGGGTACCACTGAGCAGAGCCCGGATCCATCCTCTTTGCACCCTCCCTTCAGATACTCATAGACATTGATGAGGTCCCCTCTCAGTTGTCTCTTTTTGAGGCTAAACAGGTCCCTCTTGCAGTCCCTTGTAATGTACTTGCTTTATTCAAAATGCACCCTGTCTTCCAGATACCCTGGTTGCCATTTTGATGAAAAGCTTAAATTTATTTTTTTAATATCATGTCAGTCAGTTCAAAAAATACAACTTTGCTGGGTTTTATTTCTCTATCAAATTGGAAAAACTAACTAGGCATTTTATTGTGCTTTTCAACGCTAAAAATTAAGGTTTTCATAGCAGACACTGTTGGAGATCTTATGTATCTCTGTGTTGTGTTTTACAGTGGAATTAAATCAGTTCCTTTTTCAAACCATCTGGTTGGGGTTTTTTTCATTATAACTGCAAATGTCTAAATGTAGCTTTAGTTTTTCAGAGTAAAAAATATGATCTTTGTAAATAAAGCTTTAATTGAGTTTTCATCTCCTCTTTCTGCAAAACTAAGCTGATAAGCCACAGAGAAGAAAAAACGTAAAAACCAAAGCTTAAAGAAATGGATATTTGGTAAGTTAATTATGCTGAAATGTAGAAGTATGAAAAGCTTAAATGCCTTTTTAAGAAGTATTTTCTGTCTAATAAGGAATACACAGTTAAATACATGAGAAAACATAAGAAGACAACAATGGGTACATTTTTACAGAGATGCAGAAAGCTGGGAAAATTTGCAGATAGAAATGTATCCTATCCAGACCTCTAGAATAGGTTTTTAATTGCCTTTATTATTTATCTCAACAAATGCTTCAATTATTTACCTATGTCTTATTAAAAAATCAGTAGAGATGTATTTCAGTATCTGTGATGTGATGGTTTGGTTTTTAGTGAGCTTTCTGACGTGTTTGGACTGTGGACAGGCTTGGACCAGAGTTGTTGGATTGGCTCCTTGTGCTTTCTGCCCATCTCTATCCTGCCCAGCACTGTGGGCTCTTTGGGGCTTGCCCACGCACTCTGTGCTACACTCACCATTTCAGACTATGTTTGGAAACATAATTTGGCTTTTTAACTCTTAGAGTTACCAATCATCAATGATTTAAAATGATGGAGGAGTACAGTTTCATCAGGTGTACTCAGCCTTTACTCGTGGCTTCCCAGAACTGACCATGGTGTGAATCTCAACTCATTTTTCTGAGAAATGGTTTGGCAGTGCTCAGGGTACTCTGGAGTGTGTGAGTCAGGCTGAGTGTATGCCACCAGAGCCTTCTTTCACCAGTTGGTGAGCACGTTGTGGGATTGTGGGCAGGGCCCACCAGAAATGCAGCTGCTGAGTGGGTGTGATTTTTCTAGACATACTATATCATTATGCCTTGGAGCTCTGCCTAAGGGATTTGAAAAGGGTCACACAGCTGTAGGGGATACAGGAATGAAGCTCAGTTCTGTATCAGCTAGAGAATCTTACTCATTTGCCTTTAACATGTAGAAATAACAGACAATTAAAACAAGCTTCAGGAACAGGAGAGAGGAGGATGAAATAAATATGGGCTGGCTGGTATAGGAGTGGTATGTCTTGAGAGAGAGAAGAAAGGCGAAAAGGATGTAAAAGCTGCATTAATCAGAGACAAGGGTCGGGCAAGCGTTGTGGAGTCAGAATGGGCAAACTGTCAGAGCTGAGAGACCACAGTGGCTGGAGCAGTCAGGGGCAATTGAATTGCACTTCAGAAACTCAACATCTTTTGCAGTGGGGGCAGTGCATTAGTAATATCATTGTAAGTGAAGACCTAAGCACGAATTGTGTGTGCTGTTAGTGAGAACCTGTCATTTCAGGCTGCACTGTACCATCCCCAGAGTCGCCTGAAAGCTGCTGTGCATCAGATTTGGAGCTGAATGACAACTGTAAAGACAGGCGGTCTCAGAAGTAGAAATGTATTACAAGTCCACGTATTTCAGCAAATGTGTGACTGCAGGAGAAATACTGTTTGTTCTAAAGCCTTCCAGTAGGATAAGATTTTGTTTATGATGTGTGGCAATAGTTTCAATCTATGTGATGCACTGTGAGCCACGCTGGTAATCCACCAAGCTTGCAAGAAAGTAAATAGACTGTGTGCTCTGACTGTCAGCAGTATGACAGATAGCTGAGGTGTTCTGGGACATTACTCCTAAGAATTATGTTTTCTTGGGTTTTTTTAATGTGGTGTGGTTTTTGTTGTTGTTGTTTTGGGGGGGGAGGTGGTGTTGTTTAGCTAGAAGATTCGTTTTTGTGATTCTTAGTGCTTAAAAACTCAACTGTTACGGTTTTTTAAGGCAGTTACAGACTTTCAAGTTAGCCCCCCAAAATGACCTCTGACCAATCTCTTGTGTCATTCTTACAAGGACGCTGTAAGACTTGTGTTTCCAGTTTCAAGTCCCAGATCGTAACACTGCCAGGTTTTTCAAATGAATATTTAAAGTGGAACATCCCCAAAGAAAAGCAATACCAATTTACAGGTCCGGTGTTTGCATTAGTAATTTTTCAGTATATTATAATGCAGTAGTGTCTAAAGCCATGAATAGGTGGAGGTGTCTGGGGTTTAGGGGCACTACTGAGGTAAGAAGTAGTAGAAACCCTTGAGTGAGTTGACTGCCTAAAGGCTTCAAAAACCTTTTTGGCTTGAGGTGTAGTGCCTCTTGTTTTGCTAGAGTAACATTTTCTAACCAAGTCACTCACAAAATCTCAAATCAGATAAAATTGCTAGCTTACCCTTTCCCTAATCTTACCTTTTCAAAAAATTGAGAAATGCCCTTGTGCTTAAGGCATGCTGGGCACAGTGACAGGACTACTGCAACTTATGCAGTGCTTTTCTCCTCCATCATCTTCATGTGTCAAGAAAGATGGAGGGGAGCAGTTCCTCTTCAATGACAGGGTATTTCCTTCTCACCATCAGTATTGTAAGAGCTGTTTTGCCTCTGTGTCTTGGTTTTAGTTTCTCTATCATGAATGAGAGAGGCACAGGGTAGATTTAGGAAACAGGTCTGTGCAGTGTCAGATGGGATGGTTTTAGGGAGTGAGAGTTGTGTTTTGGAGGTAAGTGAACTTGATGGAGAGAAGTGGAAAGAAACAAAATGAGAAGTACTTGCTGAATCCACTGAGGAAATGATGTGGCATGAAAAGAAAGGAAATGTGCAGGGGGGAGATAGGAGAAAAGTAATAAAGCACAAAAAATGTTTCATTACAAAAAGAAAAAGTTAAATTGGTCACAGCAGTGTGCTACAATTAAATTTAAGGCCTTGAACAGAGAGAATACAGGCTAGGAGCTCTAAATTTTATAATTTTTTATTATTACTGTTTTGTTCAGACAAATAAATTATTTGACAACAATTAAAAGCTTCTTTCAGGCTGAGGCTTGTGAGGTTTTAACCACAAACACATTTGTAAAGTTTGGTTATAAACTTCTGGAAATAGATAAAAATGAAAATGCTGATACAGCCTGGAGTGTGTTAATGAGAATATGCTTCAAAAGCATGAGACCTTTTATTGCATTATGTCTTAGGATCTTAGCGATGAATAATAATTTCCCATTCATATCGGTTTTGTTCTTACCTCCTCTTCCTCTTTCTTCCCACTCTTCCTCCCAGTCTGAGAGTACTTAACCAGCACTGCAGAATTCTGTTTTGTATGAGCATCCTCCAGTGCAGTTCACCATAATGCTCAAAGTGCTGCAGTTCCCAGGCTAATTGAGTTGGTGTGAAGGTCATCACCTCGTGCTTTGCTTTGTCTTGTGTCCAAGGAGCGGCTAAAGCTCGCGTTGCTGTGCTGTGGCTTTCCAGTGGCTCTTGCAGGTTTGTTACAAACCAGTGTCGTCTTGCTGCACCTGCAGCACAGCTTTTTGCTCTTTGCCAGGCATAAATAGCAGGTGGTCCCCTTATAGGAATATTTCATGTAAGTGAAGCTTTTTCACATTTAGCTCTGCTCCTGCTTCATTGCCACTTCAGGAAATAGGCAGCAGCTCCTCCAATCGCTTCCGAAATGCACCTTGGTGAAACAGCTTTCTGCAACTGCTGAAGAGTTAAAATCGTTGCTTAGTTCAAATGGTAAAGAGTCTTGTATGTCAGGCACTAGAATGTGGCTCCATTGGGGCATATATAATTGAATATACATTTTTTTCTTTTATTCCAATCTCTCATTCTCTCTCACTTGAGAGGAAGCTGCATCTCTCCCTCGTTCAGCCGTCTGAGCATTCATATGTCCTGTGCTCCTCAATGAATGAACTGAAACAATATGCAATTTCCTATTTCAGCTGGCTTCTATGAAAATCTCTGGCCAGGAATGTTAGGCTGACATTTGGTTTTCTACAACTTGAAATGATTTGCAGAATGAGGTTCACCACAACAGTGTGATGCTGGCAGCACAGGTACTGTGTGTACAAGGCTGCTGGGTCAGTTCTTCAGTCATGTGCACCAATTTCACACAGCTGTAGCTCCACTTGCCACATTTTCGTGACTCTCACTAGCATCCACCAAAAGGCAGTGCAAGTTGGTTTTCACATGATCTTGCTGCTGATTTAAAAGCAAAGATAACACTGTGCTCAACCTGTAACATTGCTTTTAAAACGTAAGTGTTGTTTCTTTTGCCACCTCCGTGCTGAGTTAGTGCATCCGGGGCCCAGATGCAGCCCCTGGGGCCATTTCAGAAGCACACAGACATCTGCAGAAGTGCTTTGTCAGGGATGTGGATGATGTGCTGATTCAGGACTTACAGCTGCCCATCCCCTCCCTGCTCCCCGTGAGAAGGCAGCAGTATTGTCATCACTGCTCTTTCGCACAGAGCAGTTGCTCCCCTTCTAGAATTGCTGGCTCCAGCCAGCCCCATGGAAAAGGAGCATCTCTAAGCCTTTCTACCCTATTGATGTGTCTTTGTGGAATTGCCACAAAATGTCTTCAAAATTTAGCAAGGCAGTGTGCATCAGCAGCTATGCCCAGCTGCAGTGTTGGGGTTTTTTTAAAACAAAAGTAGAGTTTATGGTAAGACACAACCTATCTCCATTGAAAAACTTTTTGCTTGAGGAAAAAGGGGTACTGGGGCAGGAAGGAGAGAAATGGAAGGGAGAAGCTTACATGGTCAGTGGTTAGGGCTGTCTAGGAAGGAAACCGAAAGTGTGGGAAAGAATGTAGAGGAGGAGGCTAAAGGCTGTTTCAAATCAGGAATGTCTGTTGGAGTTTACTTCAGAGTACTTAAAAATCAGCTAAAAAACCTTTGAATCCTTAGGGTTCTTAGGAAGCCATGGAAGGAGAAAATGGACTCTGAGAGGACAAGGGAGGGATAGAGGTGGATGCCGTCTCTTACAGGGAAAGAGAAGTTACTGGTAACTATAAACCAGGTGCTACAAAACATGGAATAAATTATTAAATAATTTGCAAGTACTTAGCAAGTAGCAAGGGAATACCCAAATGGATTTGTCAAGAACAAATTATGTTGAGCTAGTCTGACTTCCAGTGTTGACAGACTAACTGGCAGAAAGTCTAAGAAAGAAGTATTAGACGTGATCCATTCTGACTTTAGTAAGGCTTTTGACACTATTTCTCTTGACATTGTACTATGCAAACCAGGGAAGTAATTTAAATGAGATCTCTAAAGTGACTTCTGCAGTGGTTGAAAAACTGCAGCAAAGGTTTGGTTTTCAATGACCTGGTAGTCCCAGTGGTGGGAGTTCATTTTCCCAAGGGCTCTGTCATGTGCCCTGTTCTCTTCAGCATTTCTTTTATGATTTGCCTAATGAATTTGAAAATACTTACAAAAATTGTGGATGGTGCTCAACTGAAAGAGGTTATGAATGTTTTGAAGACAGGACAGACTTTAAAATATTCTGGATAAATTAGGATAAGTCTGAAATAACTAAGATGGTATTCAGTGGAAGCCACAGCTGGGATGGAAAAATCAAATGTAAAACAGGAAATAAGCTGAGCAGCTGTGCTGCAGAGCAGAATCAGTGTTCATTTTTATTGGCTGACAAATTAAGCAGCTTAGTGGTGTGATACCATTGCAAAGAGCAAGAGTCTTGCTAAGTTTTATAAAGACTGTGTGTCTCATGTGAAGCTGTTGGGGGTGGTGTCTGCTGTATTTAGGTATCACACTAGGAAAGGGATAGGCAAACTGAATGTGGAGTGGGAGGGAGAATTGTTTTAGAACACGTGATATGAGACAGGGATGAAGGACTAATATTTTTTTTACTTGAATTTAGGAATTCTCTGTTTTTCTGGACTTGTCAATTCACCAAACTTTCCGTTACTCTAAGAATAATACAGCATTTTCAGATCCACTGGACTAGATAAAAGAAGGAGCAGGAATTGGCACCATCTGGAATTAGAGACTATGAAGTTGAGCAAAATGAAAAATACTTCAAAGAGGTGTACAATTAAAGGAAAAACTTTGAGCAGCTTTGGGGTTTCACTGTTTTCTTAGCAAAGAGAATTTGAGTTCTTAATTCAACCCTGTTACTCCTGCTACTTATCCCCTGCTGGAATTAATAGCACTGCACGTAACCTTACTATTTAAACAACCCCTAATTAGGATGCCAGTGAGTTTGCCTTCCAGGTTCTCCCTCAAGATGATGCCATGCTGCCTTTTCTTATAAAGGAGACAGTCTAAGTCATTGCCTTGCCAGTTATACTCTCTTCAGACACCTGCTTCGTTCAAACTACTCTTTGGTGGTTTTCCACCTTCTCGTAGGAAAAATGCAAACTGAGATGCCCCCAGATTACCATTTTGCTCATGTTCTTTAGAACAGTTTGGTCACTGAGAAGTTTTCCATGCTCTTTTGTTGCCCCTGATGCACTTTTATGGTTGACAGCATTCCTTCTTTACAGTCTCTGGTTTGCTCTGGAAGACTTGGGCACCATCTTCCAGAGCAATGGGCCACAGCTATGAAGGTGAGGTCAGCAAACTGGCAGCTTTACCACTGCTCAGTCTGTCAGATCATCTCTGTTGCTGTAGAGACTGATGGTGCCTGGTGAAAAGTGTCCACCTGACATCTGCTTTCAATCCCTACCTTGCAGAGCAGCATTGCAAGCTCAGAAGCTTTCTGCAGTACACTTCTGCTATGAGATGCATGGAAAACTGGCACCTGGTAATTGTTGGGCCTTAATATTAATTGGCTATGGATTAGGGCAGCTTCTTAGGGGATTTGATTCTGTTGGGTCTCATGTCTCAGAAGATCTTTCCCTCTGAGACTGGAACAATAGTTACAGTAGTCTATAATGTGTTGAAATTTCTGTATGGCATTATGATGCATTACAGTAATTATTAATAAAGTGAAGAATGTACAGGGGAAAAAATATGAATGCATCTAGCAAGAAAGGACTGGAATGACTAATGTTTTATAAAGACAGAGTGAGAATCTATGTATCATATAATATCTATGCAGATTTTCCCAGAGTATTTCATATAAAGTCTATGCCTTCAGTGTTTGCTCTATTTGCAGAATTTCTCATTCTGTTCCAAAAAACGCCTTTCTGTGTATGAAATACATCTGGCATATTCTGTAGTCCTGAGATGACTACAAACTAGTTACAAGCAGTTACATTCTGTAACAGAGCACAAGGGTGAATATTTTAAATATCTGTTCATCAGACTAAAGAAATGCTTCGGAACTGGGTGTGGCTGAAGTCACTGGAATTGTGCTTTCAAAAAAAAAAAGGCTCCTTTCACCTTACAGTGCATTGGGATTTGGTTCAAAACTTGATGCTGCTGATGCACACAGAGTACATAGCAGTAAGAAATCTCCTGATGCTGAGGAAGGGGGAGTGGAAGCAGAGAGCTCTCCTTTAACTGTGTGCGATGTATGTGAGAGGGGAGGAAAAACCACGAGGGAGGCTTTTTTTATTGTTTGCTCTAAGCATCCCCTTTTTTTCATAGCCCATGGCTTAGTTATCTTTCCTTTAATCTCTGGGTTGGTGGCAGGCTGCAGCTGTACAGCGTGTTGTTGCATGAGTTAATGATGTGAGTGAAGTCCCACAGGAGTTCCTGTGGTCTGTGGGGGAAGCTTGTTTGGTGCTGCTTTCCAGGTGGTGAACTCGTTTCAGGAGCTGGACAGAGACAGTGGGGAGGGGGACGTGGGAGCAGCGAGAGGTTCTCAAGATGGTACTTTTTTGGCCTTTTCAGGCAGATGGCGTTTGGGCACATACTGAGTGAAAGCAGCAGGTGAGTTTCCTTACCCAGCAGGTCTACCTTCCAGGCTGTATAGGTCCCCTTGTTTTCAGTCAGAAAAGAGATTGCTGTCTTTTGAACTTTGTAGAAATGCTGATAAACCAATATAAGACAGGCTGATACCTTCCAGTTCTACATGCTGACAATGTAGTTGTTCACTCTGTCAGAGCCGGGGAGAGCTGTGCAAGGCCTCCAAATGCAGAGGAGGTGAGTGCCACTTTATGTGCACTTAAAAGTCTTGCTGTAAACTGCATAGGGCAGGAAAGAAGGGGGTAAGCATGATGTCTGCACCTAGAAAAAAAAAGGAAAATTTTTATATTGGGGATAAAAATGGAGAAACAATAAATAAAGGTTCCCTCTGTTGGTGCCGTTTTATAGTCCATTTCTGAGTACAAGCTTATATTGAATCTCATTTGACCAATACATTCTGCTGCTTAAGCTGCCCTTGAGATGATCACAGTTCACCCAGGGTGGTTTATTATAGCTAATGCCAATGCAGATGTTTTTCTAAAAAGGAATCCCCAGTAAGCAAACAACAAAAATACCCAACTGCAGTGTTATGCAGAATTATTTTTTTCACTTGTAGATCAGATTTCTTCGAATTACCACGTGCCAAGCTGCAGTCCTATTTTCAGATGAGTTAACTGCCTGAATACAGGTCTTTATTCCTGTCCTGGTTTTGGATGGGACAAAGTTGATTTTCTCCCTAGTAAGTATACGCTGTTGTGTTTTGGATTAAGTATGAGTTAATGCTGATATCACACTGATGTTTTTGTTGTTGCTAAGTGGTATTTACAGTAAGCCAAGGACTTTCCAGCTTATGATGATAAGAAGGCTGGAGGGGCAGCAGAAGTTGTGAGGGGACACAGCCCCACAGTTGGTGACCCTAGCTGGTCAGAGGGATACTCCAGACCATACAACATCATGCTCAGTATATCAGCTGGGGGCAAAGCTGGTCAGGGGCTGCTGCTCAGGGACTGGCTGGGCATCACTTGGTGAGTGGTGAGCACCTGCATCGTGCATCACTCATTTTGTATATTCTAGTTCTTTTATTATTACTATCATTATTATTATTTTCTTCCTGTTCTGTTCCATGAAACTGTCTTTACGGCAACCCATGAGTTCTCTCACTTTTACCCTTTCGACTCTTCCCCATCCCGCTGTGGAGGGGAGGGCAGGAGGAGGGGGAAGTGAGGAATTGGGTGTGTGGTGCCTAGCTGCTGGCTGGAGTTAAGCCATGACACTCTCAAATACTTAACTGAGAAGTGTCTGTCCGTCAGCATCGTAGCTCAGACACAGCAGAACTGAAGATGGCACAGATCAGAGTTGTCCACTGCGCAGAGAAAGTACTTTGTGCTGCAGGATGTCTCATGATTCTTTGATGCAGAAAGAGCCACATCAGGCAGAGCCTCTACTGAAGGAATTGTAGGTTTAGGACTGCTGTCTTTTAATCTCAGAGTTGAGACTTTGGTGCAAATTCTTCCCTTAGAAATCTCTCTTCTGCAAGACAGTCGGTTTGCTCCTCTTGGCTTCTCCAGAGGATGTATTGGTATGCTTTGAGGGTGTGACTTTGGTGTGATCACCTTTGGCTTTCCTCTGCATCCTTGGAAGAGGCTGTGGCCACGAGCCCAGCAGAGCGAAGCCTCAGTGGAGATGGTGAACTTTTCCTGCTGGGGCTGTTCCTGTACCAGCTGATACGAAATGTAAAGCTTGAACTTTCAAACTGCAGTTCGTAGGGAGTGCTTGTGCAGGGAAGGTCATGCTGATGGATTGTCAGCTTTAGTCAGTCCCACAGGGAATGCCATGGCCTGAAATGTTGAAAGTTCACTTCATGCTGCCTTTGCACAATGGTTTGGTTGTTTTTTTTTTCATTTTAATGCCAGAGTTTCTTGCTGCTGACTGTTTGAAAAGATAAGTGAACTTCTTTCAAGTCTGTGTGGCCAGGCTGGCTACATCCCAGGGATTGCCTTGAGGTGTTTGTGGGCTGTGTTGTCAATCCAACATTCATGTCAAGAAGCGCCTCTTAAATTTACTCTTGGACTTAGACACAATTGTTGTCACTGGTGTTGCTTCCAATGCTAGAGTTGCATGCCTGTGAAAGGTGATGGCTTTTGCCATGTGTATTTTTAAATTACTGGGTTCTCATAATGAAACTTAAGATAGTTTATGCTTATTAAATTACCTCCTTAAACTAGACTTAGATTGCTTTTTGGATCTCAGATGCTCTCACCTCCACCTTCAGTCTCCCTTGTTTTTGTTTCCGGTCCTCAGGTTGCTTTTCCTTATTTGTTAACAATCCTTCCTTTGCTTGGGATTGCTCACATTCCTCAGATGTCACTGCACTAACGTTCGAAAATAAAACCAGTTTCTCTTCTTTGTGAAAAAGAGTTTGTGAATCCTGGATAAAGCTGTGTGAGAAAAAATTTTGTGTCATTAGTAAACAGGGCAAGGCAGAGAGTTGATAGTTTCATTTTCTTTAGAGAAGATGGATTTTTTTATGCTCTTTGATGTGAGTGGAAAGAGGATGGGAATTTATGTATAGTGTGCCATTCTCCTGATTTTAAAATCAATGTTTTTGTCTCTTCCCTTTCTCCCTGAACTACTCAAACGTAATTACATTCTTCAGTTGGGAACATAGGATTTATTTGCATTATCAGTTATAATTAAAGAAAAGTCCATGGTAATTACTGTCTAATATACATTATCATTATATGCAAATACCAAATTCTTGCAGACAGCCTTATAGAGCCAATTAAAAAATGATCTGTTTAAGATTAGATTCTTCAGACTTTTTACATTCCACGAATAAGAATCACTTTGGCACTATATTTATCCATTTTAAGAGATGGCTGAGCTTGAGGAGACAAGTTGTCATTTATAAGGCATGTTCTGTTTCTCCCACACTTTAGTTTTCATCACTGCTGTGTGTTTCTTTTGCAAAGCTGCAGTAACACTTCAGAGCAGAGTTTTTATTAACTTGAGAAGATGAACATTTACTAGGACCACCACCTAACTTTGTTTATGCTACACAGAGATGCCACCTGTAACAAAAAGCACACTTTTATTACATAATGATGGTGAACTATGTAATAGTGAACCTGTACGTAGTCAGCTTCCTTTTTAAATGACTTAAGTATCCTGTGGTTTCAGTCACGGTTACACGATAGATGATGCTCTTGGTGAGAGGGAGATGTTAATTAAACAGCAGGAAGCCCCGAGACGACGCTGCTGGCTGGACCCTGCTGCCCTCTGCCTGTGGAATTCGGGAAATGAATTTTGCTCCTCCTTTCAGCATTTAACCTGTCACTGCAAAACTCGCATATAGCTCCCTTGGGGTAATCTTAGGCATTCCCTCCCATTAGAAGAGTTTCTTTGCAGAATTTTTTAACGTCCCGGCTTTTAGGGTGACCTGTATTGTTACCGTTTGCTAATAATGTGATAAATTATCACAGCCATGCTTTCTGTGAGGAGAGCCCTGTTTTGGTTATGATGCTCGCATTCTCTTTCTCTCTCTCTCTCAAAAAAAAAAAAAAAAAANGCAGATTTGTGCCCGTAGGAGCTGTTAATGGTGGTGCATGTGTGCCATGTTGCCGAAAGGATCATCATACCAGCACTTCCACTTTTTATTTTACGTATGAAGCCTTCTGGGATAACAGGAATTTTCTGATTCCAGTTATTTTCTGATTTTTCTGATAAAGAAAAGAAGCATGTGGTGTTCAGAGAGTTTAAACAGAAAATGAGCTGTATGTCTGGAACTAAAGTGGTAATCAAACAAAAAAGATGATTTTTTTATTATTATTTAAATGATGATAGTAATGTCAGGCTTACTTACGATTTGAAGAAGTTGATAATATTTGCATCTGTGTCCCATTTTTACTGTGTGTGCAAATCACCAAGTGTACAGATAGGTGTTAGTGTGTTTAGGTATGAAGGATGTTACATAAACAATGTAAACCAAAAATTCCATGTGTGTTTAGTAGAGGCTTGTGGAGTTGTGTTAACCTTATCATTACTTCATCATACAAAATAAATTTTTTAGAATGATGTTTTGGGAAACAGAGAGAGAGAGAGCGCTTTAAAACAACTTACTGAAAAGAGCTATAAAATCTGTCCCTCTTACCATCTTAATGACATTAATTTCTAAACTTTCCTATAATGAGTTTGGTGAATGCTCACATTTATGGAAGTAGTGTATTACTTTAGCAGAATACAGCATTTCCATGAGACACGATACCAGGCACAAAAAAAATCCAAGAGACCAACAATTCATAGATTTGAAATGAGAGGCAGAGTAATGGGCTTGTCTCTGTAATTAAATTGAGCCAAAAATGTAGCAGGCTGGTCACCCCTACCATGTGGCTTCAGCAGGTCCCTTAGGTGCAAGGCAGGGTAAAGGCGTGTGGATGGTAGGGCTGGGGCAGCCTTGCAGCCCACTGGGCTCCCTCGTGCATATCCGGCCTCTTGCATTTCAAATTTCAGGGTAAAATGCAAGCAGTGGTTTTCTTTTTTAGAGAATTCCATAAATATTTTAAATGAAGCAGAACGTTCCGTTTCATGAATCTTGCATTATTTATTTTAAGCCTGCTATAATAAGGAAATCTGAAAGTTTGTGTGGAGTGAAAGGCAAATAGAACCCAGTTTCACATCTATGAACATTACTGTGCAAACTATAATTAAAATTAAAACTGGATACTTATTTGATGCTTATCTGGAATTTGCTAGGAAGCTTCTTAGATTCTGTGTGCATCTTGCAGATGTGCACTGCAAAGCATCTGACCACCAGCACTGAGTAAGATTTGGTGCAATGTACTGCAATGTTCACGTTGTGCATTGCCAGCAAAAATGTAGGTGTTTTTTGGAAGAGGAAAGTGGCAGCTCTTGCCAGCAGAGGGAGTCGATGGACACTGATCTGGGACTCATCATCCGTGCGCGGGGGTGTTTGGAGTGGTGTGTGCTCCACTATGTGTGCATACGTACTCAAATGTCTGTATGCTGCAGTGCTTTTATTAAGAAAATCTTTGTAAGGATTTGTGCTCATGAGTCAAAAAAAAGGTGAATAAATGCATCAGTGTAACCACATTGCACTTTTAAATAAAAGGGATGAGAGTTAAAATAATTATCACCTTGTTGCAGACACATCAGACAAGATGACTGTTTTCACCATTTTACTGTAATTTTGATAATATCTAAGGATTTAGCAAAAGAAGGTATTTTTTTTCTTTGTTGCTCAGTTATGTTCACAGAAGATCTTTTTAAACCTTGGTTGGCAGAGGGCTGGAGGCAGCTCCATCCTCTTGGTTCTGAAGCTCTGGTAGGAGGGAAGGGCAAGGAGAAAGGAAGCAGCTACAAAGAACTGGTTACAGGGGAGCATTCCCTGGCAGACAAAGAGCTGCTGCACCCAGTGATGCCATCTTTATGCCTCCCAGACTGCCTGTAAGGGAAGGACAGATTTAAGATAGTGGCTGCTCAGTGCATTTGGAAGTGCTTTGACCAAAGCAAAAAAAAAAAATAGTTCCTGGGAACCAGAACCTTCTGTCACATCTTACTCATTCCTAACACTTGGATTGAGCACCTCTTGCTCTGAAAGTGGAATATTTTTCTCTAATTGAACAGTGGCAGGAGACTCTTGTTCCCCATCTGCTGAGCAGATCTGGCTTTAAACCTGTGGTGGGCACCATAATCTCCACTCCACATCCCATTGAGAGAGGAACATAGTCCTCTTACCAGCTGAAAGGTTGCAGTTGTTCCACGTTCATGGCTTTGTCTCCTGGGTTGTCTTTTTTTGATGGTGGTGGTGGGGTTTCCTGAGGTGTTTGAAAACAAACTGTCTCATTTCAAAAACAACCCCTAATTGCTGCTTTGGCATTAGTAAAACAGTCTTCATTATGTTTTATCAGAAAACATTCCTGTTTATCTTTGCATAATCCAAACCAGTGGGGTTTTATGCGCTGGTCACTCGGTCAGTGCCAGTCGCTGCTCTGGTATCTGAGGGCATGTGTCACGCTGGGATCCTGCAGTGCAGTCGCAGGGCACGCTGTGTCCCAGGCCCGAGGGAGGTAACACACGGTCTCCTTGCAGGCGTTTGAGCCAGCGTAAGGAGTCAGTCTGAGGCAGGAGACTGCAATGTGTGACAGTGACAGAGCCCCGTCCGAGGCGGTTTTGAAAGTTGGTTCATACTTGGAGAGGATTTAAAGCAATTCCGGCCTTCTCTGTTTCCTTTTCCAAACATGGAGCAAACTTGAGTTTTCACTCTCGTCTTCCCACCAAGTGCTCAGTTCAGAAACGTCCAGGTGCATTTTCTTCCGGTGTTGCTTCAACAAGCTTAAAGTGAAGAGGAGGAGCAGGAAAGCTTCACTTAAGCAGCATCCAAAAGATGCTGAAAAAAGAACACTTGACTAAATGTGAAATGAATAGATGTTCCCCAAAAGCTGTTTGTAAAGCACAAAATAAAATACAGCTGCCTTCCCTGAAAGCTTGTTTCTTGCACCCTGCATAGAGCACAGGAAGCTTCTGCATCGTCAGGGATTTTTATTTGCAGCAGGTTCACCAGTGCTCTAATGTTGAGTATATATTCCGTAGCATAAAGGTATGAAGGGAAACTTATTTTTGATCTCTTACAAAATCAAAGCCTTCTTTTATGATACCTGTTTAATAATCTAACATAGCAGAGGAGCATGGGAAATAGCTCTTAACCTTGAAAATCAACTTGGGAAAAACGCTATGAAGAGGATTTATATAGTGACAAATGTAACAATCCACTGAATTGCTTTTTCTCCTGATGTGAACTCTTATAGCTCCCCAACACAGACATGGTATAAAACACCAAAAAAAGTGTGCTTTCAGTTTTAGAGAAAAAAAAAAGTATTTGTGGCCAGGTTTAAAAAGTTGTGAGACACTTATTTTTAGTATAATAAAAAATTACAAGAGGTACCTTTACATGTTTTTTCATTGGTTTTTGGGGTGGTTTTTTTTTTGTTTTTTACATTTCTAATTGGGTCTTTCTGAGTTTCTTATTTGGTCTTACTGAGCTGGTTCATTATTGACTTAAATCATATGTTCTCTCCACTCACAAATGAAACACCACATGGTTCACAAGCAATTTGAGAGAGAAAGGAACAGAATTGTAGATATTGTCACCCATGCCAGGGAGATATTTTACATATTATATGAAGAATGGAACAAAATTTTATTTGGTTGTAAAAATAAAAGCAACAACGAAGAAGCCTCAAGCACCTTTTCATAGTACTAAAGCCCCTGACAAAAAACAAAACAAAACCAGACTAGAGCAGTTTTCTAAAATACAGCAGCCTTTTGTGAAGTGTATATGATATGGGTCTTCTGTTTAATCATAATTCCTAGATCCTACTGATCAAAGACACGACCTTTCCTTGTTGACTAAATGATTCATTAACTTTTTCAGAAGATGACTTCCTGTGTCTAACACTGCTCTGTGCTGAGATTTTGAACAGGTTTGTAATGTGCATCATATTATATTTTCCCTTGCATTGTTTTTGTAACCTGTAATTGAGGCTGTCTTTTATTACACTGGTTCAAACTGCCATTTTGCTGTAACTAATTTCCTTACAATTAGGTATGCCCCATTCCTGAAATGCAATTTTCTTTGTGCTGGTAAACGCACAGCACAAGTTTTACATTATTATTTTCATGGGACTTCTGCATTTGATAAAAAATTAGGATCAGAAAATGGTGCCCCCAAGGCAGAATTTTGCAGTACTTGAAGCACTTGAGGCAAGTTTACTGCAGCTGGGGCAGAGCTGGCATGGATTAAAACTAGGAGAAAATTCTCTGCGAAAGACTTGAGGGTGGGTTGTGGGTGTCTGCCATTCCTGCTCACCACTTACTGTTTTGTCAGTCTCTGTCTGTGAAACCAAACTGAAATGAGCTTGTTGGTCTTGACAGAGAATTACACAGAGAGGAGGCAACGTGATAGAACTGATCATTCAAATCCACTGCTAATGGGAGCCAAAGACAGGGCTGCTCCCTGCAGGAGCTGTGTTGTCCGGGGAGCCAAGTGGAGGTGAGCTACACACCAGCCATAGCTCAGTGCCTTTCTGCAGGGCCTCATCCTTCATCCTGATTAGTGTATGACTGCCCGTAGTGGACTTGGAGGATGGAGAAAGAGCCTGTCCACCAAAGTGTGGTTTTAAATAAAAGGCAAACATTTCAATGCCAGCAGTTTTTTTGAGTGAACAAAAAGTCGCTTTTTGTTAGTCAGCCATCATATAACCATATTAAGTGTACTGTTCAAATAAAACCTTGATGGGGGTATTGAGGGATGTGCTATGAAATAACTGTAGGGCTGTTACTTATTTCCATGCTGAAGCTTAAGGTATTTAGTTACTTGTGATTTGTTTCTGGTATCTGGGCATAAGTTTCCAAGCAGCTTTACACAAAGGGTGTAAAGTTGCCTCTTAATTAGTATTGAACCTTCTGGGAAAGGACTGCTGACTCACTGTATAACTCACTCTGCAACTTCTTTGTCATTTGTCATACGCCACTTAGCAACTCTTAGATATTAGAAACCATCCATCAGTACCTCCCTCAGCTGGATCCAAACTGACAGCTTACAAATGAAAGCCTCCCAAAATCAAAGTCAATCTTCTAAGCAATTCAGTCCCTTAAAACAACGTTTCAGGTGGAATAAACTGAATATTAATGGCACTGATAAGAAGATGAACCTCTGCCATTTTCTCTTCTTTCTTGCTGCTCAGAGAGAGTGGGTAGTCTTCTCTGTGGGGTTCAACTCCAGACGGTGTAGGCATTTCAAACTGGTTCTACCCCTCTCCCTACACCTCTTAGGCTTGAAGAGCTAAAAGAGAGAACAAGGGCCTTTGGGGACTGAATCCTGCCAAGGACTGGATTCACAACCACAAATTCTGGATGAGACATCTGTTGTGCCTCTGATCATATCAGTGCTGAAGTTTATTGCATTATAGCTGTAGTTCAGAAACTCAACCCTTTAAGGGAAAATATCAGGGAATATGTTTATTCATATAGGTTTTCAGATGTTACATCAAAGATTCGGGCCAGTAGTTCCCATGAAAGCAAGTGGAAAGAGGAACTTGAGTTTAGCTCTTCTCAGGCCTTAAAGGGATACCATCAATATAGGGTTTGTTTCCAGGCTTCATATGGGGGGCGGGGAAAATCAATATTCATTGTTGCTAGGGGACTCAGATACTTTATTTAAATGGGTTTGTATTTTGCAGTTGAGATTTTTACATGCTTGTCAGAGAAAAGGAAAATGGACACAAAATGAATATAAATGAAGTTCTTCAAAATTTCTGAAAACTGCTTACTTTTCCTCATTTTTTTTGGTGATAACATCTGGTAGTAGTAAATAAATATTTTCAGGATTCCAAGCAGTCTTTCTAATATCTGCACCAGCTTTGTGCAAAAGACAGGGAAAAGATTTGTCTATACCTCAGATGCAGACACATCTCAAATCTGTCAATTTAAAATGCCTGGGAAGAGGCCAGTGGGAAGTGCAGCATCATGCATCCAGCAAAAGGCTGTTACAGCTGTGTCACCTGGGGATCTTCCAAGTAAAGAGGCCATGGTCATCACTTTTTCATAGATGTACAAACTTAAAATGCACAGCTTGAAATGAGCATGTTAGTGGAAAATGCACTGACTCTCAGAGTGGGTAGTGTGTAAATGTGGATTATTATTTTTAGGTAGGGCTTTTTGTTACCCTTGTTTTGGAAAAAACCAGAGCATCCTTACTGAAGCCTCATGTGAAAATGAGAGTAGCTGTAGGCTCATCTTCATGTTACTAAGATGTGAATTGACATAAATGAAACACCTCTTTCAGGAGTACGCTGTGCTTCTAATTAAAAGCAAAAATCAAGGCACAGACATGTTGTTACATGAGGGAGTGCAGAGGATCCCTGTATTTTGACCAACTTAAGGAAGATGCTTCCTCTTTTGAAGGGTTTTCGTATCCAAATGAAAGCAAGCATAGATTTGTTATTTTTATATATATTTTTATACTCTTTTTGTTTATACTGCAGTAAGAGGGTTCATCTCCACTTCCTGCAGCCTCACCTGTTTCCCCCAGTGTGTGCTGGGCATTACTACAGGAGCCAGCATCCTTGCTGCTGGACCACAGCACCAGCAGAGCTCTCTCACTTGGAGCTCAATCAGCAATAACAATTGCTCTGTAGACATGGGTCTCCTGGTTGCATTTGCTCTCAGTAGGGCTTCTCCCCCTCAAAGAGAAACTTCACCATTCACCTGACCCCGAATGTCTGATTTCCTTGTTAACAGCCTGCACCACTGGGGTTTTCCTCCATGACCTGGAAGGTGAGCCCCAGGTGTAGTAGGCAAAGTTGACATAAGCAGCTTGAAGCCCCAGTTCTGGCCAAGTAGAGGATGAATCTTTAATGCTTTCTGCTTGAGCTGCATTGCGTTTTCATGCATCACAGAAAGTGCTGCATTCAGTCTTTATTTAGATTTTCTTACCAGGTATGAAATGAGCTGATGGCAAAATCTGCAGTTACTTCATGTTTTTAAATGATGGAGATAGACGGCTGTAATCTTGTGTCATTTGACATGATTTTTACCCCTACGTTTTTGTGCCTTGGCAGAAATGTTGGGAATTCAGATGGTAATGAGGTGGCATCCAGATGCACGGCACACACACGCGTATGCACAAAATATTGATTTAAATATGTCCTGACAAGCTGGTCATGCAGCAGTCTGAAGGAAAGGAAACTTCTGAAGTGAAAGAGAAATAATGACAATAATGAAGAGGCAGAACATTGATTTTAATATGTAGCAGCAGTATGGAGATCTGGGTCTGATGAATCAGAAGGGGAAGCTGGCACAGGAGCACACTGTGATTTGTTGCATACATTTGTTTCCATTTTTATCCATTAGCAGCACTGTGAGCATTCAGATGCAGATGAGAGATTAGGAGTGGGGAGCAGGGGGAGGGGAGCTTGGGCTGTTAAAGCTTTGATAGGTGGTGAATTTATATCAGCTAGCTTTCTAATTTCCTGTTAAAACGTCCAGGCCCCTTTCTCCTTGCCTTACTTTAAAATAAATAAATAAATGAATGGCACAGTTAGCATCCCATTTCTGCATTCCAGGCAGCAGCTTGGGAGTATTTCCATCACCTCAACAGTTTTATGGACCTTTCCAGTACGGCAGCAGGCCTTGGAAGTTGGTGCAGTACCATTAGCATATGCCTCTGCAAAATATTTCATCGTTTTGTGACTCCCTTTTGATCAATTAAGTTTATGTAGCTCTTTCCAAGTAAGTTCATAGAGAGAATCTGTACACAGCCATCTCTTTGTGGTACCGAGTTTATTTTCATTGTTGAAGTGCAGCAGCTGGTGTGATGCAAACCAAAATGTATGTTGGGGAAAAAAAGTAAGTGCATCGGGAGAAAGTGTGTTAGGGCGAAAAAGTAAGTGCTTTACAACGGTTGCTGTATGACCCGGTTTTCATAAAGCCCATGACGCATGAACAAGTACAAGGAAATTCAAGTGGACAGTGTTGGCTGCTTTCTGTCTCTGGCTGTGAACACGCTGATCTTTGGTATCTGTAGGTAGAGCCTGTTTGTGCTCACCTAGGTAGAGTTTGACCTTATGTTTGAATGGAGAGCTAGAAAACATGCAATGGAAAACATTAATATGTGCACTTAGAAAGAGGAGGGGGGAAAAAGAGACAAGTTTTGAAGAAAGGAGAAAGAAAGAAGTTGTGGCCGTGGTCTTCTCCTTGATTTAGTACTGGTGTCTATGAAATTTTAGTAATGAAATAAATATTGAATAAACATTAAAGAGGGAGAGGGATTTCAGGTCTTGAAGGTAGTGTGAACATAGTTAATAAGCAGTATAGATTTGTAAATAATGAACTCTGTCACAGTTTGGGATATAATACAAAATAATTGGAAGAAATACTAGTGCTTGATGCAGTTCTGCAGGATGTTTTTGCACCTTTTAAAGCATTTGGTATTGTATTTTAAATGCTCGTGATCTAAAAAGGGAAAACACTCAAAATGAGTTGGTTGAGAAACACCCCCAAGAGTTGACTCAAGGATAAAGACAGCAGTAGCGATTTAACACCCTCGTTAACTGTTGATAAAATTAGCAGATGAAATTAGATCAGGAGACCTACATAGCAATAAGAATGGAGATGTCTTTAACTAGTCTTTAGAAATGTGTAATATGCAGAAGAATATCATATCACTTGGCAAGTAAATGTGTCTGTAGGGAAATAATCCAAGATACGATGGCATACTATGAATGAAAAGCTGGGAAAGCAGCAGTGTGTTGAGGGACCAGCACATGTGGAGAAATGGCAGTTAGGTTTGCTGTTTTTTTGCTTGTTTGCTGCAAGTGATACTTGCAAAAAAGAGTTATTAATGCTGTGCTAAGAAAGGTCATGTCACAGGCATAGGAAAATAACTGCCCTTTACTTACTTAAGTGTCTGTTGGACTGCACCAAGGCTGTTAAATGAAGTTATGGCTGCTTCTCATGTTGAAACATAGGAGTGAACAGAAAGCGCTCAGTAATAAGCAGCAGATGGAGTTCAGGCCTGACTTACTGCAAAAGTTAAAAATTTGTGTTTATAGAATATTTGTATACAATGATTATTAGAGGAACCGAGATATCTGTGGAGAGATGAAAGTTCTAAGGGAAGATTTGAGAGGTCACAATTGTTGCAGAAAAGGAAGGGGAAAATTAAAGTAATTGTTAGAAATTTTCACTGATACTTATTGAGTCATATGAAGCATGCTCAAAAAAAGCTTTTTGACTGTGTGACATGAAGAAGCAAGGTATCAGCTTTCAGAGCAGCATCCATGGCAGGGGTGTGCTGTGGTCGGTACAGCCCATGTGCTTCCGCACCGAGTCCAGGCAGCTGGCTGGGACATTCAGACCAGTTCAAGCTGGAACTCTTCTCAAGACCTTAAAGCCAGCCTGAGACCTTTGAACTCATCAGGAATTCAGTATGGGGTTGTTTGTGCTTTTAAGGAAGATATGCAAGTTCAAAGCAGAATTACTAGCTGGTTAATGAAGATGTAATACAGAACTTGAAGTTTGGTGTTTCTTGATAAGCTTTAATTTCATACCTGACAGTGCAAAAGAAATGTAGAATTTTGTAGAAAAATGTTGAACTATTAGATAACCAGTTAAAACCAGGATTTGTTACAAGTAATTGATAATTTACAAGTGATACACCACAATAATACAGGAAGATGAGTGCTTTGGCTTTTTTTCAGTTACCCTTTTAATTTTGCAAGGGTAACATTTGTTTTGCTGATTGGCATATTTTAGTTCTATGTTGGGCTGTTCTAGAATGCACTGTTTTGGCCTTGTATCTAGTTCCCAGTTTTTTATTGATCATTATTGTATACAATACCATATTTACCTTAGGAGACTGTAGGATTTCTACAATTTAAAAAAAAAGGAGGAGAGGGCAAACAAAACTGATAAATACTGTATGCAGACTTACAAGTGTTAATGTTATCTGGCCAAGCTACAAACTTTTTGGAAGCGTATTTTAGAAGGAACTATTAAATGTGTGATGAATAGCAGTGGGACACCACTAAAGCATTAATGACCCATGGAGGAATAACACTAAAACAAGCTTGAGGCTATCATCCTTTCACTTTTGAGACTTATGTTACAAATACTTAAACTCCATTCCTAGAAACCTTTCCTTCATTTGCTTTGGTGACTTGGGAGCAAAGCATGGTGATAATTTCCTGTGAGTTGTACATGTTATATATGTATAACATGTATGACGTTGCCTGATGTAAATAACGTGCTTTGTGCTACTTTGCACATGCGTGTTTGCTGGTGTTGCTTTGGATCTTGTCCCTTCTTTTACAGCAAAAGGGAGAGGATGTGTGTGGTTGAGGATGGTGCACAAAAGGGTTTCCCTGCTTTTGAAATGTCCGCCTTTTGAGAATGTGGAGTAATTGTGTTGCATAATGGAGCGCTTTTTCTAACACATTAAAGATTCAGATTATAAAAAGATTTTTATATTAGTGTTAATTATATGTTTGATAAAACATTATGTTTATCTATGTGTAGTTAGTCCTATGTTTTAATATTGTTTTATTTGTACAACATTTCGTGTGCAAACCTGATTAGTATTTTAAGGAGAAAAATAGCCTGAAAACTCTTCCAGTCCATTTTTTAATGGTGTCCATTTCTCTTAGTCAAAGCAGTGGTTACAGATGGTAGGAGGCCATCAAAATCTCATATCTTGCTTCACACGCTTTCTAAGACAAGAGAAGACATGTAAGATGTGTAAGCAGATTGTGACATCCAGTCTGTTACTGTTACAGCAGGTCCAGTAACCAATGTTTTGCAAAAATGCATGTTCCAGAAAGGCAGGCGGGCTCCTCGGAGAACCGTTTTGGTAGTTTTGTCTGTCAGTAGATCTTCCAGTCAGCAAGTGATTAGTTTGAATTTTAACACTTGTGTATCAAGTGACGTAGAAGCTCTTGAGCGCTTAACGTGTCCATCCTATGACAGCTCTTAGGCACTGTCTAATCAGGTCACTGTACTAACTCTCCCAATCTGGTATTATACTTGCTGAGTCTGGCACTGCACAAGGCTTTTTTATTGGTCAAATCACTCTTGGTGCTCTTCTCTGCACCGTGTCCAGCTTTCAGCCTTTTAAAAACAAATCTAAAGCAAGCAAATCCCATCATAGATGACAAAGCTGAGTATATTGAGTTCTGATATACATCCCTGTACACGAGGCAGGTCATGATCTTTTCTGTTCTTGTTCTCAGTCTGCCCCCATTTATGCAAGCAATGACTGCATGAAACCTGTTGCTGCAGTTGCGAGTCATTGGCTTACCTTGAAATTATCTGCTCATTCGTTTTTATACTCATCATATTCTGGGATACACGACACACTCCCTGGTACTGCCAGTACCCGTTCTGCTTCTGGGATGGAATAGTCCATGTGGCCGGGGCAAAGTGCAGTGGTAGGTGCCAGTTGTCTGGCAGCTGCCCAAGCTGCAGGCAAGCATCCAGTGTGCACCCAGTTTCAGTACAGAAATCCATTCTGTTCTTGTAAAGCAGCTGCTACCATATCTTCCTGCGGCTTGCACACAGTAGGAATACAACTCTATCAATGAATCAGCATTTTCCTTCATCTTGCAAAGGCTTGAAGCTATTGCCAGTCAAAACTGCTTGTGCCATCCTTTCTTTTTGCTGCATCTCTAGAGCTGTGATCTTCCATTGCCATCCTTTTTGACCATATTTTGAATATAAAGACTTGCACATAAAAACCTACAGAGTTATTTCCTAAAAAATCTCTTGTAGTAGATTAAGTGATTTTACATTAGATTCTAGACTCATACCTCCAAATACACATTTTATTTTCTAGTGTGATACTCCAATTTCACGGCTGCTAAATAGGTTGATAAGAATATGAGAACAAAGCAGCATAGCTAGAGAAAGGTATAATTATTCCACTTTTGTTCAAGTGGTTTTAGTAGAATCATAATCTTTTTTTTTTTTTAAATGAGAGTAGAAGCAGCTGTTTTCTGCTAAGTGTAAGAGAGAGTCTCCGCTTCCAGTATGGTAATTTTGAGGGAATGCTTAGCTTTGTTTTGTTAGAGACTGATGCAGCAGTTGGAAGGTCATCATTTTAATTAATTGAAAAAACCTCTACAAAGTACAAAGCCTTACAGAAATTGTAATTACAGGAGTCTTTAACCATGTAGTGCAGCATGTGGAAGCTACTTGTAAGACAGAGTCATCCTTTAGTTTTGAGATTACGTTAAATCCCAAAGCCTGTAATTATATGCCTGTTGCTGGCAGGAGCCCATGCTGGGCTGATTGTGTTCAATGAACAGGGTTGTTACTTGCTGTTTGTCTCCATGAGACCTACAAGCATCCTGGAAAGCACAGTTCCTAGTACTTTCACTGCTGCTTTTGCTGAGAGGGCAGACAAACTACTTTGGGTTTGGTTTATTTCATTATATTTTGAAAAATTTCATGTTCTTTACTAATTGTCAGTTCAGAAGATGCAAGGACAAATGATTAGTAATGCTCCAGAAAGTAAGCACTCTCTTCTATCATTGTAAACCAAACCAAAGAAAGGGTACAGACACGTGTACTTACTAGAAATGCAGCAATACCTGATTCATAAGCTCTTGATCTTGTGAAGAGACTTGATGCAAGGTGCACGTGGGTTGGGGCAGTCCTGAGCACAAGCACAGGCTGGGCAGAGAAAGGATTGAGAGCCGCCCTGAGAGAAGGACTTGGGGGTGCTGGTTGAGGAGAAGCTCAACATGACCCAGCAATGTGAGCTCACAGCACAGAAGGGCATCCACATCCTGGGCTGCATCCAAAGCAGCGTGGTCAGCAGGGCGAGGGAGGAGATTCTGCCGCTCTGCTCTGCTCTGCTCTGCTCTGCTCTGCTCTGGTGAGACTGTGCTGGAATAGAGACTTTACTGCACCCAGCTCTGGGGCCCTCAGTGTAAGAAGTACATGGACCTGCTGGAGCAAGCCCAGAGACCCATAAAGATGGTCCAAGGTCTGGTGCACCTCTTCTGTGAGGACAGGCTGAGAGACCTGGGGTTATTCAGCCTGGAGAAGAGAAGGCTCCGGGGACACCTTAGGGCACCTTCCAGTAATTAAAGGGAGCTTAAAAAATGAGAGATGGCAATTTCTTTACATGGACAGATAGTGATGGGATAAAGGGGAACATTTTTGAGCTAANCTCAGTGTAAGAAGTACATGGACCTGCTGGAGCAAGCCCAGAGACCCATAAAGATGGTCCAAGGTCTGGTGCACCTCTTCTGTGAGGACAGGCTGAGAGACCTGGGGTTATTCAGCCTGGAGAAGAGAAGGCTCCGGGGACACCTTAGGGCACCTTCCAGTAATTAAAGGGAGCTTAAAAAATGAGAGATGGCAATTTCTTTACATGGACAGATAGTGATGGGATAAAGGGGAACATTTTTGAGCTAAAAGGTTTAGGTTAGATGTTAGGAAGGAATTCATTACTGTGAGGGTGGTGAGATGCTGGAACAGGATGCCCAGAGAAGTTTTGAATACCTCATCCTAGAAGTATTCAAGGCCAAATTGGATGGGGCTTTGAGCAGCCTGGTCTTGTGGGTGGCAGGGAGATTGAAACTAGATGATCTTTAAGGCCTGTTCCAACCCGAACCATGTGAAGATGCTGATGATGACTTGTTTCTGAAGCAAATCTCAGTTAGTTGTGACTATGCTTGAAGTTACCTTTGAGAGACTACGACCTACTTGTGCAATGAAAGTTTCTAATTTTCATAGTGTATGCAGCATCTTCATTATGTTCCAAATCTTTTAAATCTGTAGTTATTTTTAAACAAATATTTGTGGCTAAGAAAGAGTGGAAAAAGCTGAACAGGGTGTTTACCAGTAGCTGAAACGAAGTTAAGAGTGAAAAATCAGAGTTGTACTCAAAGGTTTTTTGAAATCTTTCTCTAGTAAGAAACATCTCTTAACCTTTGTATATCAACACAGTTTCACTGAAAAGGACAGGTTTAATTTTTGCCAGCAATTGAAACAGACTGGTAAGATAAAGATTTTTTTGTGAAGCTCTGATGTGAGATTGCTGTAAAGGATAATGCAGGCAATGCTGTTCCTTATGTTGTGCTAAAGGGTAATGTGTACTGGAGGGATATTTTCATGTAGAAAAGATGTATGTATTCTCTTCCCCTTAATGCTGCATTATAAATTGTATAAAATGTATTGTTAAATCAGACTTTTAAAAAAGTCAATTAAAATGTGAATCTGCTGTGTTGTAAAATACTTCAACAAAAAGCCATCCCAGGATGTAGCAATGTTACTACTTTTATCACCTTGTTTATTACCCACTGATTCAGAAAGGTTAACATGGCTTGGAGCCAATAAATGAAGATTTTGGGGTCTTACCTAGAAGGCCCCTAAATTATTTTTCCTAATCTCTTCCTAGGCAGTGAAGCTAAAATACTTGCATGGTGCCATGCAGTGGTGTTTTGGCATCAACTTAGATCTTTTAACAGATGTATTCTTGTCATCTGTTAACCACCTTCAACACACGTGTCGTTGCTTTCCGACATGCTGAATCTCGTACGTGACATGTTCTCCAGTGAGGATCTTCTGAAGCCAGAGCAGCTTTTATGACTCCTAATGACCTGTAAAGCATTCTGCTGCAATGTCTGCGTGAAATTACCCAACAGTGTTGCAAAGGTGGTTAATATAGCTAGAAAATAGCTGCTGTAGTTGATTTAATAAAAATGTAAATTTACAAGATCCTCCAAATTATGCAAAGCTGACAAGTTGTCTGTTTTGATAATCTGAGCACTGAGGAATAACAGGGTGTCTTTATTTCAGTCACCTTTTTATTCCTTCTCCCTGTAGTGAATGGGAATCTTCATAATAGAGCAGTATTCATTGCAGAATGCTGGACTGACTGAGCCTGCTGCTGCATGGGAATACAGCTCTTCTCTTCAGGACGAAAAATTTTGTTCAGATAGAGATTGGTATTGATGTATTTCCACTATAGTGGAAATGTTTTAGTTTTCAAAACAGAAGTATCCATATAGCCATTTGTTATTTTCAGAGCTAAATTAAGTCTCTTTGTTCCTTAAAAATCTGACTTTCCATTTGAATAATGTGATAGTTGCCAGCGGTAACTTGTAAAATGATGAAACAAAATACTGGGTTGTACAAAATCTTAATGTGTTAAGATTTCATAATATTTCATTTCAATATAATTATGCAGGTAGATCCAGTAGATATCACTGTGTCTTCCTGACACATGAAGCACTTGATATCTGCATGTCTTTCTCATTGCCTTAATGTTTTACTGAGACTCTTGTTTGAGTATGTTGCTGTCCTCACTGAACACCATGGGTTGGCTTTCTTTAAAGGTCTGGGTCTGTGGTGAACATTGCTGTGACCAGATGAGTTCTCTGTGCTGCGTCTGCTTCACTGTGGTCACACACAAACTTACGTAAAGAAAAATAGGAGCGTGCCACATCCAAAACCTGTTAGGGTAGCTCATATGGACAAATTCCCTGACAAGTGAAAGAGGGGATGGGGTGTGACTGGTTTCAAGGTGATGTTCAGTCACTGTGTGAAAGGAAATGTTTGATACAGTGTGAGTGGAGTTTTACGTAGGGTGTTCTCTGGGTGCGTATATTCCTGTGAAACAGAAGGGTGTGTATAAGGTGCATATACTCCTGTGAAATAGAAGGGTGTGTATAAGGTGCATATACTCCTGTGAAATAGAAGGGTGTGTATAAGGTGTATATACTCCTGTGAAATAGAAGGGTGTGTTTTCTGCATAAGAAATTCATTTTTGCAAACTCTTTTTTTTCTCCCAAATAATAGATTTCATATTTTGCATAATTTGTATCCTTCATTGAATGCTGGTTCTTCACAAAAATTTCCTGATTGTATCTAAATGTCACACTGTATAAAGACTTTAATCTTCAATTTAATTTAGAGAAATTTCATTACATACTTTTTTTATCCTACAGAGAAGTGTAATAAATCATAATATTTTTTTTATTCATTTATTTCAGTTAATGTGATCTGATAAGATTACCCAGAAGTTTGTGTTAAATAGGATATGTATATTACACTGCCTGTCTTATTGTATGGAAATATAGTGACCTTCTGCTGAGTACTTATGAATACAAATTCAGTTGAGAAAGTATTTGTGTGTTATATATATTCTAGATCTTTATAAATAATCTTTCAGGCTCCTGAAGAAAGGAGTGAGTGCAGCAATAAAAGTGATACAAATTCATGGTGCTGCCCAAAAGAATCACAATGAAAAAAGATTCTTACAGGTGAGTCTGGAGAAAATTTTAACTAAATGTGTAGCCCTGTTAATTAATAAGGAAGAAATGTAATTACTAGAGTTTAGCCTGTGTTTATATATAGACTATAAATAATTTTTTAGTATGTCTGAGGGTTTTTGATCTCCTAATATTATACTACCTACCTTTTTGTGTTTACTTTCTTCCCCATTTTTCTTCCTGAAACCAGCTGAATCTATCTGTAGAGCTGAATGACTGACACCTCAGAAAATGATGGCTGTTTATTGGAATGTTGAAATATTTAATAATCCCAAAATACTTAATTTGGTTAAAAAAAAAAAAAGTATTAACAGATGAGGTATGGTGTCGTGGTTTGACACTGGCCCAACGCCAGGCACCCACGAGAGTCGCTGGCTCACCCTCCCTTACCCCAGCTGGGCAAATGGAGGGAACAGAGGAGAAAGGGTTAACGGAGACTTCATGAGTGAGATAAGGAGAGCAGGAGAAAATATTTCAAGGGCAAAACAGGCTCAATCTTAATTACTGAGTGAAATTTATTACTAACAGAATCAGAGTAAGATAATGAGAAGTAAAACAAGCCCTTAAAACTCCTTCTTCCCCCCCAGGCCCTCCCTCCTTCCCACCGACAATGCAGGGAGGCAGGGCAGGGGGGTTTTGGTCAGTCCATCACCAAGATTTTCTTCCGCTGCTCCGGGAGAAGAGTCCTTCACTCTGAGGCCGTGGGGTCCCTCCCACGGGAGACAGTT